>JAOUZG010035699.1:622607-723825 GCA_026289955.1 Argiope argentata
TGTATATAATCAATACTAATACACAATGTATATAATCAATACTAATATACGATGTATATAACCAATTCTAGTATACGATGTATATAATCAATATACAATGCACGATTTTAATCAATATACGGTTTAGGCATTAATTATTGGCCGAATCCTGGCCCAGTAGTTGATACCTAAACTGTTAATCATAAATATGTCACTGTAGTTGAAAAAACTCTTAATTGATGTAAAGAATAATTTTTTTATATATATTATTTCAGTCAATAAATATACTCTGAAAAATAAAAGAAACCGAAATTGCAGCCTTCGTGGTAATATTAGTCATATTTAATAAAATATTTTGACACAAGAATATTTTCCTGTCATTTGTGACCAAAACTGAGTTTTGAATCATGAAATCTACTGTTTTAAGTCAGTCAACGGCCGCTTTGCGTAAATGCAGGCGATCATTTCATGTCCATTGAAATCGATATAGTGCTATTCAAGACTTCATAACGTGTCAGTTTCAATCATAGATTAACAGAATTTTAATTAAATGCATTTAGGCAATTTCAATGGCTGTGTCAAAGAAGGTATATAAATTAATGCATCGCACTTCCTTGAGATGGTCTTTGATTGGCTTAAAATAATGGAATTGGAAGCTTCGCAACTCAGTTTATTTATTCATGGAAAACCAAAAATAGTTTCCTTTTTTATTTTAAGTATATATATGTGCCAAAAACATTTTACTTTATAGGTTTAATTGGATCGGGGGGGGGGGGTTGTACAAAATTCTAAACATCATAATTTTTTTCACAGCAGTATATTTATTGATGGAAAGAACATAAAATATGATTTTTCATGCTATTTCGTAATTTAAAGTTAATTTTTTTTCAATTGGAAATATTCATTTCTTTGTGACGGTTTCAAATTTAACTAATGAAATATGATTAAACTGAATGTAAAATTTAATGTGCCCATCTTTGTTATTTGAAAATAACAGAAATGAACTTTTTCTGAAGTAATTATAAAAAAGCCAATATACGCAATAGCAGAATCTTTAAAATCAATGATTTGCTATTCTTTTTAACATTTTAGTGGATTTTGTTAGGTTCGTTTTTACTGTTTCTAGAAAATACATCTTCTTATTTATTTTTTCCCCCACATAAGAGTTTCAACAACTTTTTTTGTTATATTATTAGTAGGAAATAATCATTCTAAATGTTTTAAACAAAAATCTATTAACTAAAAGAACCCGAAAATTATTATTAGCTAATTTAAATATAGAAATTGCCTGAAAAGGTTAACTTATGTTTGTTACTATTACTTTCTGTTATACGAAATATACAAAAAAAAATGAGCTGCAAACGTCGATAAGTTTGATGTCGTAAGTTTAATAAGCTCCACATTTTAATTCGCGCTAAAACTGGTAGGGAAAAGTTTTTTAGTTTTATATCTATAAGCACAATAATTTCAAAATACAAAGCAAAATATTAAAATGAGTTTTGATACATTGGTAAGTCGGTAGGTAGAGCACATAGCTAGTTTTCTTGATAATATCAATGGCAAATAAGCCATCGATAATATTTATGACAAATTAAATGATATGTACAGGTTTAATGTCTTTTTTTTACTCATAAAATAAGACATTGAAGAATTAATAATTTATTCGTTTTTAATGTAGAATGATTTACTTGTATTATTGAACCTTTTTTTATACAACGCTATATACAATTACAGGCGTACAGAAATTTATTTGATTTTAAACGATCCACAAGAACAATATATGGAGACATATTTTTCCTTTACAATTAGTATTCAATCAATTAATCGATGTTTGTTTGCATGCAGTCCTCATCTGGTGTCATCACAAAATTCTCAGAAATAACATCATTAGTTAGCACTACAGGAGTACTAATCTCTCAGCGTTGCATGTTGGTGCCGCAGAGGAAATGATGATTGCTTTATTCATGTATTGGCCCCAAGTTGTTGGTACTATTGCTTTAGGAATGTGACAGCTTTTGTATGTGATGGCTGGCCATGTTTATACCAGCAGTACACTGCTTGTGCATTTCTGAAAATAGGTCTTTATCTCTTTACTTTTAATGTAATGCAGGCGGACGACGACTTTTGGAAAACATTAATTTCATTACAATGCTGTTGTATTAATCATTTCTGTATTATAATTTAGCAGCGTTTTTAATTATTAATTTAATGTTGCCCAAAATTTTCTATGATATATATCACCAGTTTTTTTGATGTGTCATTTTTAACAAAAGAAATGAACGTGCATAATAAAGTAAATGAATTTACACCTTGTGGAAACGAAAACGAAATCGGAACTAAATAACTAAAAAGAAAAGGCAAAGAAAAAAAATTAAGAAAACAAATGCGAAGCTATCATTAAAAAGATGGAGAGGGAAAACCCCCCGTTATACATTAGTTCTGCCAAGTTCAGTCTGCATTACGAGTAGCTAGGCATAGTTAAACTGAATAGAAAGAATCTTCATTACGAAGTTAATGAATGTGTGAATTAGTCTTGATGTAGCTCGAACTTGTGTATTTCTTACCAATTAATTCTTTTTCTTTCTTTCCTGGTCGTTATATATACTTTCCCGTTTTCGTTGTTTATCGAACTCTTACCATGGGATATAACCAAGCTGGTTTCAAAATGAAAAACAAGCTTTTAAAACCGAAGTGTATTGGATTCTGTTATTAATGTACAATTCATTACAGCATCAACATTTTGGCGATCAGATGTCTTATTATTAATAGTCCTGTTTTCTGGTTGTGTGGCCTTTCCTGATATGCTGTTTGCTGCTTCCTGATATTCTTCCATCTGATATCATGTAAAATTTCAGTCAGTTTAGAAATTCCTGTCACTTTCAACAAGAATGCAACTGGCTATCGGGTGTAGAATGCCTGAAAGAGGAAATCCATATATCAAGCAATATATTTACCGCGACTATCTTTCATTTTTTGAAATTTGTTTATGACCCGTGTGCTATATATAAAGTTGGCTGTAAGAGCAATCAAATTTAGCCATAAAGGAATGCGCGGATCTGTCATACGTGCGCTTACCTTTTAAATAAACCTGTTGAACCCGAATCAGAGCGATTAAATATTCTGGACGTAACCTCTTTCCGAAGTGACCTCCTCTTCCAACGATGTTTTGTGAAAGTGGACATTATGGGGTCATGATAACAGCAGCATCTGGGTGTCGTTTTTATATTTTCTGAACTCCTTATTCGTAGAGTAGTGAAAGATTTTATCTCCTTGATATATCAATAAAATCACCATTTGATGTTATTGATATATGATTAAATATTGCTCAGATTACCCAAGGCAAATTGATTTTTTTGACTCTTATTACCGGCTTGGAAATGTGCTCTTGATTTTTCTCGATACATACTAATATACTGAAATGGTTTGCCTATGATTTTCTTTTGTCGGTGCGTGATGTGATGTTATGGAATCGGTTCTGGACTAAGAAGTAGCAAAGTTTCAACCTTTTAATACATGGATCTTCTAATTCCAAGCTCGCACTGGCAAGTTTTATATGATACTTGTAAATTCTCGGGATCAAACGAGCTGTCTTAGCATGACTATAAGCAGATGAAATTACTTTGATAAATATCAGTATTGGCATTTTAAAAATACTACGTTTATCGGCATAGAATAACGTATAAAGTTTTATATAAATTCGGCATTATTTTTATAGCTCCTTTCTGACCTCTTTATGCAAATGAGACCATAGACCCCTTCACAAAACCCCTAATATCATTTTTGTCCATCCCGTCAAACATGGGTGCACACAGGAGGGTCGAACTCAGAAAAAGTATATGCTGCGGATGGCAGCGGGGAGGGCCGAGCAATATGAAGCAATGGGTGACTCATGAAAAGTATTAATAAAGTCGGGGTGCCCCCCTTTACTCCTCTATACTTTTCTGTACCATGCGTAGAAAGAAATGGGTGGTGGTGGTGGCGAGGGGGTGTATTGCGTTCAAAGTCAACTGCAGCCACGCGTCTTCGGTTAGCCGCATCTGATCGATGGTGGGGGAGGGAGGGTTAATGAAATTTCGTCAACCCCCTGTAGCACCCCTTTCCCCCTTTATCATTCTCTTTTGAGAGCAAAACGGTCCCACAGATCCGACTTATTAGATATGGGGAGGGCCGCTTTCAGAAAGTGGCACAAGAAGCTATTGAAGTCGTATAAATATGATTAGAGCAATTTGTAGTGGCGAAGGGTGGCTCGCCTGATTGCTAGTTGTGTGGTTTCAGAAATTGCCTACAAAATGCAATTTATTTATAGCTAATTGGACGTAAGTGGGGGGAGCTTTTTTTCCTAAAAAGCAACTTGTTCTGAAATTCTTAATTATTAGCTTTTAATCTGATCAATCCAATAAATAGGAAGCTCAATATTACGATGTTTCGTTACTATATTTTATGTAAAAGTGCCCTACTTCTGAAATTATGTCTTTCAGTGAATAATGGTTGCTTATTCTTGAACAGACAAGGATCAAAGTGTTAAAGAGAAAATTCAGTATAAAAGAAACTTTAATAATGCGTAAGAATTAAAAGTAAGTTTATTTAAAACCATTCAAGTGTGTAGTTTATTTTAAGCACAAATTTTTGCTATTCAAAAGAAATTTATTTTAATATTCAAAAGAAAATCATTGTTTTTTTATATGATCATAATTTTTACTTCGCTTTTGTATTATTATTGATATGCAATGACACATTTTCACAAAGTTAATTTTCGAACATTCTGAAACAAAGCGATTTAAGTAAGTTAAGACAAGAAAATAAAATTCAAGAGTTAGTAAGGATTATGACTCCTCTAAGTTTAAACCTTTTCGCTTCGTCATGATGCATCTGTACCGCGTTATTAAATGTTTGATATTTAATTCTTAAGTAAATAAAGGTGGCTATTTGCTACAAAGGCAAAACGTATTTAGATCAACTTAAATTTCACAGGCGTACTTTACTTTTTTTAATAAACCAATAAAAGATGTACCAAATTTAATACATCTAATTAGATTGCATATTAGATGTGAAATAAATTGAAATGAATATTCTCTTTTATTGCACTTATAACAATTTATCTTGATACTATGATAGTATCTTATCCTTCTTGTTTGAAACACAAAATGTTTACTTAAAAGGATCTAGTCGTTGTTCTATTCAATGTTTCAACTAAGATTTTGTGAAGTGAATATTATTGCTATGTTTTAATTATTGATAAAAATTCTATTCATAGCGTTATTTGTAGGTACTCAGCGATTGATAAAACATAATTTACAGTTAAATTATACATCGCTTGATTTGATGTATTTTCCGTTGTAATAATTTAAAGATTATTCGAAACTATTATAATTAAAATCCGCAATATTTTACTTTTTGACTTGTAATACTTGGAAGTATTAGGGTAATGGAAGTATTAGGGTTATTTTAAATCTTCTGCTAGTAAAATAAGTTTTTAAGAAAATAGTAAAATGAAATGAAATGGTAAATTTTTTCGAAATTAAAATGAGTAAAATAGTTCTCTAAACTTTTTTCAAAAATTCGTAGGTAATTTAAATCCTTGAAAAGTTATTCAGTTCTGTACCCAAGCTTACTTGAGAGTTGAAAGGCGTGGCTGTAGCAGTCCTGAAAAGAAAAGAGAAATGCATTTTCTGTGACCGATTAAAATTATCAAAACATATTTATCATAAAATGATTTCTTTCCAAATGTTTTGATGTAATTATTCCGAAGAGGTTATATAAGAGCACAATGATGTTACATATCGCAGAAAACTGTCATAGAATTGTAAATTGATACTTCTATGTAACATAAGATTAAATGAACGTCAAGTCAACCATGTTAATTTTGTCTTGACTGTTTCCAAACCACCACTTTTAATCTCTTTCAAGACGCAGCATAAGGGAGAACATTGTGTTGTTAATAAATTAATGGGGTTGACAGCCCGGCTTCCGCATATGTTTTGTTTATGGTGAGAAAAGTGACGAGTGTGTTGTAACTTGAATACAGCGAAAAGGCCATGGCTCATTTGAAATGTTTATAAATTCACTTAAATTTTGGATTCATTAAAAACTATCGCTAATGTCGTAATTTTAGTTTTTAAAAAATTCCAAGATATTATTTAAAATACTATTCTGACTAATTTAAAATTTGTTAAGAAGTTGATAGAAATAGGAAACAAATAAAATCAAATTAATAAAGAACGCCGTGTAATATTCAAATGAAGCAACGTTATTATTTTGGCTGTAAAATCTATTTATGGTTGAAGTAAATAATTTATATGGAAAATCTCATTTCGAATCAGTATATTAAGCGAATCTTTGTGCTTGCTCGAAAAAAAAAGAAACCATAAAAAAAATTAAATTTTGCATCTATCTCATATATAATATTATGATCAGCAGATCAACTCACTGGAAAAGAAATCTTTATCTAATAGTTTAAATATCTAAATATTTTTTGTCTTAGCCGATGTTGGAAAAAGTCCAGATTCTCATTTTTTGAAGTATATCCATTATTGTATCAAATTTTAAATTTTCTGTTTTATTAACGAGCTTCTCTTGTATAACTAAAACATCGATGGGAAAAAAAACAAATTTTAATAAACAACAAACTGAACTTCTTTTGTTAAAGTATTTTCAAGGAAAGATAAATTGTTCCAAAAGTAATTATAAACACTCAAAAGTTAAAGTTATGATTTGCTGAATTAAATCAAAAGCTTATTCTTGCTCCACAAAAAAACAACCTTTTGTCAATATTTTTCTTCCGTAATCGTTTTTTATTCTATATTTCCATCGCCAAAGTTGATAAGGCCTATTTTAAACCAAATCAGTCCATTCAAAACTCCGCCGCAGCTAAACGAGGCTGACATTGATAAAAGCAACAACAGTAGAACTGACCAGGAAGAATAGATTTGGGCGAGACGAGTTTTGAAAAAGGCTTTCGGGGTTTTCCCGCCTTCCCACACTCATATCTCATCTTTTTACATTCCCCCACTTCTTTCCCCTCCACCCCGGTTCTAACTAATCTCCCTTCTCCCAACCACCTTATTAATTCCACGACAGTTGGCTGATGACGCAACATTTCCCTTGAAATGCCAAACTGGCGAGGTTGACCATTTATGACCATTTTTTATCGGAACACTCGTGGCTTGTTTGTTCCTTAAACAAAAGGTGTTCGGTGGTTATTAAATTCATTCGTAAAAGTTAAAAACTTTTTATACATTTATTCAAATTATTTAAAACAGAGAAATGCCTCAATTGTACGATCGTGAAAAAGGTGATTTGTTTTTCATTTTTTTTTTGAGTATTTATTTTATTTGCATATTCATTTTCCTTGTTGTATTTGACCTAAATTCAAAACATGAGTGAAATTAGTGCCTCTTCAGGCGAGAGTTATTTTTAAGCGTGATTAAATGTGGTACCGCTCGGTTTTGTTAGCGAATGGTTTTTCCTGAAATTATTAATATGGTTTTTATTATTCTATACTTATTCACCACTTTTAGAGAAACTGCGTGCTTGAAATTGAAATATTTCCATTTCAATTATAATAAATATTGTTATTGTAGAACAACTTCAGCCTTGTGCTTACACAGTTGAGTCATATTTGTTATGCGGTTTTTTTTAAAAAACTCTTTTTCTAATGAGATGATCATTTAAAAATTGTGGTTTTTGTTGTAAGCAATTGTTCATGTCTATATGCACATACATGGTTATCTCTATAATCTAAAAAGCAAATAAATAGAATAAATCTGTTTGACTGAATGAAAATATTTATAATAAATCTCATAAATTTGTAGTAATAACTAAACTGTTATAGCATATCTTGAAATAAAAGAAATTAAAATTATAATTGTTTTTTTAATCTGATTTTCATTTAACTATCCCAAAATAATGAGTAACTGAATACAACCATATGAATTCTTATCTTCTAATATGTCATTTTTAAATGTGTAATCATTATTCTGTTTTCTAATTACTTTTTTACTGATAATATATAGTGAAAAAGGGTGAAATTTATTAAGAAATTTCTGAATTTTCTATGCATTAATAATCCAGATGGGTCAAAGCTTAATTAATAATCAGAAAGATTGCTTTTAACATAAATACATATGGTTAGTTTATAAAATTGTTTTATAATTAATTTTTTAAATAAGTAAAAATATAATTTATCGATAAATTATTTCCCAACATGATTGAAATAGTCAAAAAATACCCAATTTTATTTGATAAATAAGAAAAGAAAATCCCATTTAATCAATTTTTCGACTCGGTTCTGAAATTCATAATAGTTTTCATAAATTTATTGCATTTTCAAAAACGTTATTTAAAAAATTGTATTCGTTATTAATAAAACACTCAATAGTTATAAAAAATTTCTAATGATACTTTTAACATTGGTATATACTTTTTATTTATTAAACTATTCATTATTTTAAGATTTCATGTTGTCTGCATCTATTTCAGCATTTGTGCAAATGAAATTGTCCGTTAATATATTTTTTTGTACAGAATATTGTAAAAATAATTTGTCCTTTTTCAGAGATTCTGATTCGTACGGAAATATTTCATGTACCGAAGGAAATCTAGAGGGAAAGAAAATACTTTTTAAATATGAAAATAAACATTGAATAAAATAAAATTCTTTTCGGAATTTTTTTAATTTGAAGTATTTTGAATGTTTTCATATATATAAAAAAATTCTTAAACATGCATCAAGCAAAAATTCATTTACTCTTCAAAACAATAAGACGATTATCTGTTATCGTACTTTAATACCGAAAACAAAATGGGAGACAAATATGGCGACTTAGCGAGTTCCTTTTAATCATTGCCGTGACGTCATAGTGTAGGCGGAGTTTGATTATTGTTGCCAGTCCCAGCTTCTCAATTCCACCTCAAAAAAGTCAACAAGTTAATTGAACTCGCAAAGCAATAGTCATTTAGCTCGGATTCGTTTTTCTTTATAATTACGAGCTTCTTCAAAAGGTCTTTTTTCGGTGTCATTAATAATCCCGTGTGTATTTTATTCTATTTTTCTACAATCCATTATATAGCAATTTCAGTTTCATTTAGTAAAGCTATTGGTAATAATTCCTTTTCTTCCCCCTTTCTTTATCCTCCCCCCTCGTCTTCTACGGTTTTACAGGTTTTAAGATATTTTTTTTAACCTCCATGATGTATTTTAAGCAAGATACTGAAGCAGGTAAATCAAGTTATAATTGTCCGTTTGTTTACTAAAATTGAAATAAGATACTCTTCTGTTGGAGATGTTTTATTTAATCTATGGGCGTCCTTGAGCAATAAAAAAAAATGGTTGCTGAAATTCGAAGGATGATTTTTTTTCTGTACGTTTAATATGTCTATAAATTTACTACTAAATGTTGTGTACTCATTTATTTTCTTGGCATTTTTTTTACACACACGTCGAGGCAGTTCATCTAAAGTGTGTAAAACTTGACACTAGATTAGGCGGGAAGAAAAATTTCCGTATATGCATATTTCACTCTTCAAGGTTGGAAAAAAAATTAAGTTATAAAATATGTGTTTATATATCAACAGAAATAAAGAAACGCATGTAAGAAAATGATGTTTACGTAATACTAATAAGGTGCGGAATACTGAAGAAACAATCTGCTTGCACAATAAGCTTAAAAGAAACGATTTGCCTGGTGATATATTTGTTTCTTATTTTCGGTATAGTGGAAACAAAATTGTTTGTCGTGGTATCTTCGAGAGTTGTTCTCAATTACTTCGAATTGTTCATTTGTTATTTTGTTTTTATCTGACCAACTACGTATCCCAGTATTTGCCGTTTGTTTTAGTATCCCAATATTCATGAAGTATTTATTCATTTATTCAGTTTTCTGTTTTACTGAGGAGTGAGACAAGTATGAGTGCATCTCCGGAATTTTACGACCTTGATTTTTGTCTCATTAGCCGATTT
Source organism: Argiope argentata (assembly GCA_026289955.1). NCBI lineage: Eukaryota > Metazoa > Arthropoda > Arachnida > Araneae > Araneidae > Argiope > Argiope argentata. Next base: position 632,545 of record JAOUZG010035699.1, read on the forward strand.
TAGGTTCAATTTTTTTCACGTGTATATGAGTGTCGTGATGTTGCTGATTATACTATTTTACTTTAATTTAAAATTACTTATTGATTCCATATATGACTAGACCAAAATAAAAATAAAAACTTTTAGGGGTAGCAAAAAGAATATTTGACATTAGATATGATTTTTCATTAGATATGACTGAGATTATTTACCTTTGTTAATCTCAGAATATCAAAAAAAAAAAAAAACCAATAACTAATTTTTAAAAAATACTGTAACTTAAAAAGAATATTTTTATGTAAAAAAGTAAAAATTATCAGATTTTAAGAACAAAAAGGTGCCATTTATTCATTATAATTAGTGTTTAGTAAATAGAAATTGCTTACAAATATAGTTTAGTAATAGAATTTCCGGTACTTAAGTATTATACCGTCTTCGGCGACGGATTTAAATTTGGTGATAACGATCAACGGATTACACCATTGCCGGATTGCCCTAATTTGCGGATTAGCAACTCATTGGCTTCAAATTTGGCGATAAAGATGGACGGTATAATTCGTAAGTACCGAATTTCTTTACAGTAAATAGAAATTGCTCCAAAGCATTTTATTGTGAATTAGTACTTCTACCGACAACATTACAAGTTATCCGCAGTTTTTACACCTCCAAAGTCCGCGGATAATTCACCTTATTATTAAATGTAAACATTTCCTTTCACATTTCTCATCACCCCTATTTTGATTAAATAAACATATTTTGAAGCATGCACAAAAGCGTGGGAGGAAGATGGGGTCGCATCCCATAATATCCGTGAGCCCCTAACTGTTATAGTGTTTAACTAAATATTTTAATTTTGCTATAAAAAATGATTAGCTTCATTTTTAATATATGACATATAAATTGTAATTTTTAAAAAAGTTCATGTGATTAGATGTATAAATTGATTCTGATACATCGATAACTTTCAAATTAAAGCCCATGTTATTACCATTAAATTATGAATTTCGTTATTTCATAGAATAACAAATTAAATAATTCAGTGAAATAACTGCGAAATAGGATGACTTATTTCATGGAACGTCTCGCACTTTTATAAGTAAGTTATGCTCTTTAACGATAATATATATAGGTAATTTTTATTTTTACTTTTGTCTAAATATAGCGTCAATGTTTTATAAAAGAAATTCCTTTGGTTGTAAACTTTGATCTCATAACTTTTTGCAATCTGTTTTAGCAAAATAAATGAAAACTAAGCTTTCCTGATTATGAAAAATAAATTCTGAATAATGAAAAATAAATTCTGAATAATGAAAAATAAATTCGATTGCAAATAGGTTTATTAATTGTTATTGAAATTTTTCTGAGTTTATTTTTTTTTTAGATTATTATTGGAAACTCGAATTTAGATCTGGATATCCTTAATTTGTTTCCCTAACTTTACTATCCTGCCTATCCCCTGTATGTGCCGTTGCCTATTAACCCATTATCTGTATTATTTATTTCCTTTACTGACTAATTCTTTAAATATATCGTCGCTTTCATTCAATTAAATGTCCACAGAATGCACGAGATAGCTACGTACGAATCATTTTTTTTTCAATTAATTATAACGTTCGTGAAATATTTAACCTTAGATTACGAATTTAAAATAGCAATAATTTGATGCAAGAGTAAATCGTGAACATACCAAGTAAGAGGTAAAGTTTAACGTCATGAATTAAGCATTCCTTATTGTTGATGAAAAAGGGAGGTCGATTCAAATTAACGATACACATTAAAAAAATAATACTCATGTAACTTCAAAACAAAATGCTAATCTAATTAAACTAACTCGGAATCATTTTCATGTATTCCTGTTTATCAACTATTTCCAAATTTTTCTTACTCTCTTTCTATCACTTGTTACTTCCAGAAAATTATTCAAGATCCACCCAAATGATTTCGAATATGATATAGCACGATTAACTCGTTTTGTGTGTGTGTGTGTGTGTCTGAGACATTATACTTGTGAAATCCCCCCCCCCAAACAAGTGGTTCGTGTAATAAAAAAATGAAGGTGGGTGGAGGGAAAGAGAAAGTCGTTTGACGCGAAGGGGGTTCTTGTTATTCCGCTTGCATCTCTTCCATCGGTGTATTTTGTGAAGCGACGCCCCAAGGTCGTCCAGATCACGGCTCCCAAAACGGGGGAATGCCCCAGCAGTCTGACACCCCTCTTTCCAAACGGGTAGGGGGTGTTTTTTCCCCTTCAATTCTGTTCTTAGTTTTCACAATGCATGATAAGAGATTCAGGATAACTTCTTGATACATTACCAATTTTTCACAAACGATAAATCGGCGAAATTCCCACCATTTTTTTTTCAAAGAAAACTATTAATAGGATATTGTTGTTAAAATTTCTTGTGATTCGATGGTTCTAAATTAACACCCGCACATTGTCATGGTAAGTTATGTTATTTTTTTAAAACACTGATAAATTATTTACCAATCCTTTTTAAGGAAAAAAAAAGTTTGCTCCCATAATTCTAAATATATAAATTTTTCATTCATGCATAGTTTTCACTTTTTTACTGAAACTTAGGAAAAAAAATATTCTATTATATATTTATAAAATATTGAATAATCCCTTATATATTGAGTTTTAGCCAAATTGCTATTATCTTTTTATTCTTGGTGGCTTGTAAGTATTTATGTTGGGTGTCAAACTTGTGTGTGTTTGCGCTAGAATAAAAGTTGTTGATCCACTTTTAAGCGGGAAAATATATCTATCCAGCTGGAGTGTAATTTTCATAATTATATCTTGATATGATAGTGACTGATTAACTAACGAAATCTCTTGTACGTTGGCAGACTACTTAAGAAATTTAAAGAAAAAATATTTACATTGCACTTTAAATATAAATATATAATAGCATAAGAAGTTTTATTCCCTTGTTGTGGGATCTTCTGTTTTCATTATGTTCAGAAACACACATGTTAAAACTTATCTCAAAAAAAAGAATTGAAACAAATCAGGATAAGAAAAAAAATCTAATGCTCAATATAAAATTAAAAAGTTGTTGAAAAAATATAAAAATAATTTCCAATTCCGATGTGAAGAAAGGAAATAATCAGATAAATCAACACAATAAAAATTGCAGACCTCAGCTGATTCAACTTTGTTATAATCCACCATTAAAACAAAGTAAATAAAACGTGGAAGTTTACGATCATGTAGCTACTTTTCTTCATGTTTAGCTTTATTCGACAATCAAAAATTGCGACGGTTAGAATTACGTAACGGTAGGATATTTTTGATCTTTTTTATCTTCATATACCGCGTTGGTCAATTATGTATAATGATATTGGTGGTTAATATTTATAATAATTGGTTAATATAATAAATCGATTAATCTCATTAATAATAACACTTGTATAACAAGTTTCGAGTGTCTTGGTCACCGGTTACTGATAAAATGGTAATTCACACAAATGCGAACCCATTATATAATTCGTCTAAGTTATAGATTATTGTTTGAAATCTATAATATTTCTAAATTGGACAAAAAATAATTTTAGTGTTGAATATGCTATCTGGCTTTTTCGGGACATTTCAACTGGAAACTTCAAATTTTTAATAAAGAAACTGATCTACTACATTATATTGTGTAATTAACCTTTAAATACTCGTATTCAGTGAGGAGATGACCCCCTTCATTCTCTTTCGGCGTCAACTCTGGATAAATCATGTGTTGCAGTTAATGCGTAAACCGCCTCCTTGTACGAAACACTGGAAAATATGGAGAGTAAAAGGAGGGAGGAGGGGGGGGGGGGTGAATTCCACTATTTCCTGGTCGTGATTCCGAGTTTCGCGGTTGCGATCCTTTATTACGATGATTATTAACTATTATTATTGTTATTGCCTTACCTCTCTTAGGAAAGAGACTCACGCACGCTGGAAAAAAAGGGCGGCGGAGGTTTTAAAATTCTAATTTTTGCTTCTCTCTTCGTTCGTCGAGCATTCTTTTTTTTTCTTTTTGTTTATTAGTCCTTCCTTTTTACCAAACGATTCTTTATCCGACGCCAACCTCTGACCTTGGATAGATCGGTGTCGATCACGCGCGTGTGTATCGTCTGCGCTTTTTTTATTGTTGTTCTTTTTTTTCCATTAAAATTGTTTTATAGCTGAAGACGTGGGGGTGGGCAAGAGGGGGGAGCTAAGGATTGCTGTGATTGGCATTGGGTGTCCGCTGTGGAATACAATGAAAGATATTATCGTTTTGTTTAAAATTCATTTTTCTTTTTATTACTTACAATTCGTTTAAGTCTGTAAAATGAAATTGATAATTTATTCATTGATTGATTGGCGATTGCGTTGTTGCCGTCATGTTGGTAAAAAAATTTGTCTTCTTTTTAATAAAAGATCTAGATAGTGATTATTCTTCGAACACGAGCTCATTGAGCGGAGAAAGCGATCACTTATTACCTTGTTTTACTAATTTATTTTATATATTGGATTCTGATAAATGCCACCAATTGGAGTTTAAATTTGAAATTAGACTTTGTAAACTCATGTCTCAAATATTAATATTCATATAACTTAATAAATACGTAAAGTAATTTATTGGAATATATGAAATGATGTATATTTCTTGCCCCTTTCCAAATTAGATTGCCTTAAATATACAAGGACTAAAATGTTTCAAAGGTCTGACCAATCACAAATTTTGTGACAGAACCTCCTTCCCCATCAAAATTGAATCACACGCAATAAATGACTAATATTTTATATAAATTAAATTTTTTTTGTTAAACAAAGCTTATTAACGTAAACAAATCAATTCAGAAAGACGACAGTATTTATTATATATATATATATATATATATATATATATATATATATATATATATATATAATATAGTACTCATTGCAGTCGCAGGAAACCAACTTCCTTCTAGTTTGGTGCGGAAATTTATTCAGGAGGTGCCAACTGAGGTGTTCGTCATGTGACCGAGCTTTAAAATTACGAGATCTTTATTAATTTAGAAAAGCTTTTTTCAAACTCTTATTTTATTTGTATATCAGAAAAAAGGAAATAAGATTTTTAATAGAAAAATACTGGCACAGGATCAAAATGCATGACGCTAAAAACACTGTTGCTGTGATCAAAAAACTGCGAAAAATCACAAGAATAATGATTTTTAAACATTTAAAATTAATTTAACTTATGATTTTACGATTTTGATTTAATCTCTAGGCTTTCTAAAAAAGTTACTTTATAGTGCACTAATAAAAGTATACTTTTTTGAACTTTTAAATTTATTTCATATCAACTTTCCATACATGTTACTGCTTCTGGGTGTATTCAAATGCCTTCAGAAGTGAAGAGAGTACAATTAAAGATGGGTACAAAGACATGAAGATATGGAAATTTAAAAACTGTGAACTTTTTGTACCGTCGGATATCTCTGTCGAGTGTCATCGAAGAGTTTCCTCAGAATATTCTCCTTCCCTCGCCCACTTGACTGAAGATGTCGCAGACGATGTTGCCGGAAGTGAACCACCCCTACCAGACGATTCGGATTGAAAGAAAAATAAAGAGGGAATTTTGATAAGTAAATACCAAAGTTCATTATCCCATTGACCACAAGGAAAAGAGGGGACGTTTCTCAGACAAAGCAAACGATTATCGTGTTCGAAATCTTGGTGGATTCAGCTTCCACCCTTTGAATCAAAATGTCAAATGTCATTCCATACACAACCCCTCAGGATATAGTCAGGTATTTAAAGTGTCATCGAAATTTTCCACGAATTAGCGCTGATTCCACTAAAGGACAGGGCCTTGGTAACAGGGACATTTCCGTTGAGAAGATTGTAGACAACTCAACTCGTTTCTGAAAGTGGCAGTTGCTAAGGGCCCTCTGGGAATTGGAAAGATTTTCTCAGAAGTTTGTACTTCAATCTGCTTGAGATTTGTTTTTCTTGCCAAGTATTTTTTTTAAAATATTGAAACTTAATCTTATATTTATAATGGTTTAAAATTATTGATAAAAGCTTATTTGTTATGAGAAACGTCTTCTGATTTGATTTGGGAACTGACAATCAGAAATCTTCGAATTCCATTGTTTAATACCGCATTTGCTGTGCAATCTATTCACGCATACGTGATATTTATGACGTGTCAAATATCTATGAAATTTTGCAATTCAGCATGATTGAAATGTTACAAGAAGGCCGAGGACATGAGATTACATCAAAAGGTTTAGGAACAAGAACATATGTCACATTACGACATGACAAGAATATAACATCACAGTACAAGCGTACAAGAAAAACTAGATGACTTAATACCACAGCGTTACAAAAACAAGATGACATAAACATCACAACGTTATAGGAACAAGATGACATCCAAATTTTACGAGAAGAACAAGGACATCGAAGTCGTAACATTATTTTAACTTGGAAATTATATCACATCAGAAGAACAAGATGATATAAGTATGGCAACGTCACAAAAAGAACAAGAATGTGACGTTACATGACAACGTTAAAACGAACAAGTTCATGGCGTCATATTACTACGTTATTGATAAACCAATACAACATACATCATAATGTTCCAAGAAAAATTTGGACCTAATGTCAAATAACTGAAGACATCCTGCAGTTAAATGATTGGCATTTACATTTCTTCACCGCTTTGCTAGAACCAGATGAGATAAATATAGCAAGCAACTTTACAAAAATGAGGAGATACATGGTCATGACAATCAAACATTACAATAAAAAATGATATTAGCATAACAGCATTACATAAAGAACAAGAATGTGGCGTCACATGACAACATTGCTAGGAGAAAAGAGACATATCGTTACATGACAACGTTACAATAACAAGGGTATGAGTTCACATTACAGCTTTATTGATAAAAAAAATTCATCACACATTAGAACGTTAAAAGAAGAAAAAGGATATGTCACAGAATCGAAGGCATTCTGCAGTTTGATGATGTTAAGCAGTTATATTTTTATGGGGGTATAATTTTATGTGAATCAATTCTAGATACAAAATTCAATATAAAAAACAAAAGTTTTTTTTTATTACCTATTGATTATAAAAATATAGTTATAATAATAGAACTTGCATTTTTATTTAAATAAAAATATTATGTAAAAAAGGTATGTATTAAATAAAAATATTATGTAAAATATTATGTAAAAAATATTATGTTATTTAAATAAAAATATTATGTAAAAAACATTTATTGCGTTAAATTTTAATATAATTCAAAAGGAGTAGCATCTTTTTATGCCGGCACATAGATTTTTTTAAAATAAATTTTCTTCGTTTGAATATTGTCTTCTATAGAAATTATTATTTCATGTCCCGGTAAATAGAAAGAGTAACCTTCTCGAATAATAACAGAATTGTGCATCGTAAACCTTATTCCAATAATGAGGAAGACCAGATTTTTATTTGGGCCGTCTTCTATACGATAGAATCCAAAATTTTATGCGCTTCTGCAATTCTGTGATACTTTGATTAACCCTTTATCTACTGACAGTACTTATAAGTACTATTTAAATCTGGATTTATGATGGTTTTATGATTATTTTTGTCGATGATATTCTAAAAAACACGGAAAACGTAACCTAAATAGCAAGAAGTTAATATAAGCTAAAGGTAGAAATAAAAAAAATGTTTAGTTAAAATTTTTCTCTTGAGTTCTTTGGGATTATTCTGCAAGGAAACTTAACTACTGTTGCAGAAATGAAGTTGGAAAATTGATGGCTAATACGATCTTGAAGAAAAGCCCAAGAGTTGCTGTTACTCTGATAAACCAAACCAAATACTGACCTACGAACAAGTGATCGTATAAACAAGTTTCATTGTTTTTATTAAAGCGCTATCGACATTGTGGGATTTTTTTTAACGAACTTAATGAAAATTTGACGAAAATACATAATTTTAGTGACAAAATCGTATCTGTCTTGTTATATTTTTGAGATATTTTATTGACAGGCTTGTTGGTGGACAAATTTTTCTTTGGCATTCCAGCGAATAATATGCTAAAATGATTAAGAATTATTATCAAAAAGGGACCTTTAAATAATATGTCATAAAAACATTATACCTTTTTGCTTAAGTTAGCAATTTTTCATATATAGAGCGAAAATTTGATTCTATCTCGTTTTTGTAGAACCTTATATTAAAGCGGCCCCTTGAACAAAGTACTAAAGAGATTTTACAGTGCATCGGAGTAAAGTTCTTTATTAATCGCATTATTATCTCATCTCTCCTGTAACATGACGAAAATTCAGCTTTAAATTCATTAACGAGCACTTTGAGTATCCCTCCAGCTACCAGAGTGAAGTTTCTAAACTATCTGTAAGTACTCCAAATCGGTTCGACTTAAACGATTCGAGACATCCCCTCCGGGTCGAAGGGCAGATTGGAAGACCCCATTGCCTCTTTTAAATCACCTTGTCATTTCCTGAAAATTTTTCGAAATCCACCCCACTGACCCGTAGGCTATAAAAATGAGCATATTAGTTCGAAGCCCATCTTCCTAATATAGAAGAAACTTGCTGAGGTGGACATTATCTCCTCCCCACCCCAATTGCCTCTTTTTTGGGCACCTTGTTGAGTCATCAGATATTTTCTGTTTCGAAATTGGCATAGGTTTTTCGTAAAAGATCCAAGCAATCATTTACATATTGATTTTTTTTCACTGTGTTAAATGTTTATATCGTAGCTTATGTCTCGACCGTTAATGAGATGACATACAGGGATTTGGAGATCGTTTTTATCAGTTTCTTTGGTAGTGAAAAACAAATATATATTTTTAAAAAAAATTCATTTTTGTTTATATACTTGATCTTGGTTTTAGTTCAAAATCTGGTGATCAAAATGAAATCGTATAAACTTGAAATGCTGATGGAAATATTTCTTGTAAAATGGAATTTTAAGTAATCACATTTGTGTGTTTTTACGAATATTTAATGAATATTCCAATGTTTTCTTAATTACATTATTAATTGTGGCTTATATTTCTAATACTATATAGAATATGTTGTTTACTTTACTGTCCTGTTGTATAATGCGTTTCTCACGTTCCGATTTTGTTTTGATCTTTCAAATTTCGACAAAAAAAAAAAGTTGTTTTTTTTGGTACTATAATAGAAACGTCCTTCTAAACTTTTTTTACTATACTCTATTTTTTATTTTCTAATTCAGTATCAAATGGCGATTGCATATGGAATTAAAATTTCACAAAAAATCAATAGATAAATCGATAATTTTGGAATTGTTAAAATATTGTATTCGCATCAGATACTCACAATTTTTCATGATTTCAGGAAGTGAAAAAGTAGTTACAATTTTGTACAGTTTTTTGACCACGATTTAAATTATATAAGAACGTATAAGATATTCCAAATTACTTGACAAGTTTATAAACCTTGTCCTCCTGCTCGCCAAATTGGACAAATTAAAAAACAGGCTCTGAGAGTATAACCTTTTTAAAAATTTTGTTTATAAGATAGTGAAATAATATTATCAGTAATGGTTTTTTATATGAAGCTAATTACTAGTAACCTCTTAAGTGATGCTGGCAGTTAAGTGCATATTCAGTTTTTCTTAAAATTAAATTATAGTAATTTTTTTAAAAGGCCATTTTTTGTATAAAAATTGAAAGAATCAATTTAAGTTTTTTTCTTGCAGATGTAAAATATAAATTATGTAGCCCAAAAAATTGCAAATCGATTTGCTAATAAAAAAAATCGCATTCTTGGAAAAATAATAAATTATATATAATAATAATAATAATAATAAATTATATCTTTTGAAGAATCTGTGATCTTTAACGTCATACAACTATTTTAAATCAAAACTTGCACATTACCACTCCTGGGTCAATTTCAGAGAGAGAGAGAGAGATGTTTCCTTTTTAATGATAAATTTTGTTGTATTATTCAGATTGTAAAAAAATATTAATTAATTGTTCTAAGATAGATTTGAAATAGTTATTGGTCAAATTTCTAGACATTATTATTTAAAAACCGTTAAGAAATATCCTCACTGTTAGTCCCTCACTTTTATAAAGAACTGAAACTGGTAGAAACATATAATAAATTATTGATTCCACTTTTCGACCAAGTTCATCGGTAGAAAAAGACTCAAGGATTTTTAATCGCATTTGGCTTTTTTTTCCTGCATATATATAAAAAAAAGCCACATGTGAAAATAAAAGTTAATGTAAAAAAAGAAAAGGAATTTTTTCGAAATGGCACATTAAAATTCTGGTGTGCATTAACGTGATTCGGGGATTATCGTGCTGATACGACTACTAGAAAATACATTCATCGTTAGAAACAATTCATTTATTGATGTGCTTACATTCACTCCGTATTTCCAATCTTTCGCCGTTTTGAGGTCCACTCGCCAATTTTCATTCTCTGCTCGCCAAACTTGCTTGCTTGGCGAATGAAGTTGCTAGCATTTAAAAGTTTCGAGTAGGCGTTTCCAGTTGCTATGGGAACAGGAGTGATCTATCAAGTGAATGCTTCACATGCGTTCTCTAGGTGTCTAGTGCGCCCTCCCTTTTCCAATTCTCTCACTCTACTTTGTCCGACATTTCTTTTATTCTTTCTTTTTTATTCCTAGATTCCAACACCAGCTGATAAAGTGGTATTTTTTTCTTTGGTTTTTCTGTTTTAGGGAAGAGGGGAGTCACCCTAGATTAATTGCATTTGTAGGAACTTTCTTGGTTGTCTGTTATGTTAAACATTACCAACTAAAGATGTTCAAAATCCAAGGTTAGACAAGAAAAGTACATTTTAAGCTTCTGTTGCGTGAAGAATTATTGTTGTAGGATATGACGCTGCATGTTCTTTAAAAATCGTAAAAATAATAATCACAAATTATTTGTATGAAGTGCTATAGTTGCAAAACGTAATTTTGTTTGGGAAAGTTAAAATGCATTCTGTAAGAAGGGATGAAAAACCATGAAACTAAGCAACATGGTGTTCAAAATAATGAAAAAGATTATAGTTATCTTTTTCCATATAATTCTTGTGGGAGTATTTTAATTTAATCTCTATCTATAGCTTTACAAATTAAATACACTTGGAATAAATTTGTAAAATTATCGTGGAAAAATGAAGTTACGTGGAAAAACTCACGTGGAAAAATGAAGTTAATTTTAAAGCTTCCAAAATTGTCTTCTTCTTTGCTACTCACCTACAAAACTATGTTATATAACATAAATATCAATAGTAGCGTTATAATAATCTTTTCTTTCCAAAGAATACATCTGCACATATATCTGCTCTTATATTTAATTTAAAAAAATAACATCTTTTTCTTGGTAGATTTGTTTATTTGTTACATGTCGTTAATTCCGTTTCTTTATTTTCTTTGTGTAGATGCCTGCGGTCTGTCGGATGTGGCACATATCGAAAGCCTGCAGGAAAAGTCCCAGTGCGCTCTGGAAGAGTATTGCCGGACGCAGTACCCCAACCAGCCTACTCGGTTCGGCAAGCTGCTACTCAGACTCCCCTCTCTGCGGACGGTCAGTTCGCAGGTCATCGAGCAGCTCTTCTTCGTGAGATTGGTCGGCAAGACCCCCATTGAGACGCTCATCCGGGACATGCTGCTCAGCGGTAGTTCCTTCAACTGGCCCTACATGCCGCTCCAGTGACCCATGGATGGGGGACACCCCGAGCTCATGCGTGTCCCCGACCAGAGATGGCTTATGTGCATGGCAGCAGCCCTCATGCCTGCCCACGCAGACCCCAAGAGGTAGCACAGGTGGGACGGTACCATTTCATCATCATCTAGGCATGGATAACTGATTTTCGAAGAAAGAATCATCATCTTTTTCCAGAGCTGATACTTTTGACTCATTAGCACATTTGTGGCGCCATCTTTTGCTGGTCATTAAAACTAATTGTAAACTGTTACAGTAAATAAGATAACTTTCTAAGCTTGTGATTGAAGGACTTAAAACATCATTAAATTCTTCCCTTTTTATTTTTCAGAATTATAGTAATAAATTAATTAAATTTAGTTTAGATGCAAGTTTACAAATTTATGTGCCAAATAAAGATTCTGGTACAATCATTTTTCTTAAAATTTTAATGATCCTTTCTTCCAATGTCAGTGTCCATGTCCTAAATCAACCCATATCGGATTTACGCATCTCTGAACTCTGAAAATAAACTGAGCCTGAAAAATAAAGACTTTTACGAATGATGAACTTCACATCCCTGAAATGTTCAGTATTACATGCAATCAGCTTTATATGTTTTAATGAAAAAGGCATGATTATTCGTGTTGAAACTGTTGTGAAGTGAAGCTTCTTCAAAAGAACCAAAATCATGTTTTTGTCATTTTTATCTTGATTTAGAAATACCGTTTGAATTTCATAGTATTTCATGTGATTTACTTTTCACTAAAAGTGTCATAGTGAAGTTGCTTCATTTTTTTAGTACCACTGCAAAATAAGTAAAGAATTATATGGATTGTAACGCGCTAAGTGCAATAATTTCGCTGGGATTTTAAGTCCGGAAACTTTGTGTTACATTTTTGATAATTGGAAGAAATGAATTCAATATAAATTGTTTTAGTGATTCTTATAAGATTTCTTGTATATGACTTCTGGTGCCATGCAGCATTGCAGATTCAAATATTTTCGCACTATGATCTATTCGCTTTGAGTTTAAAAAAATTATTCAAAATAGGATAGTCAAAACTATCACTTCTATTAACCGAAAAACAATCATATTGTATAAAGTGTTGAAGACATCCCCCCCCTTTGTACAGCTCTTAACTGTTGTGTATACGTATCAATGTTGAACTGAGGTCTGACTTCTTTTTTTCGTGTCGAACTTTGTGAGATATCAGTTTTTCAACATTCGTATCTCAAGAACTAAAAGCAAGCGTTTAATTTTAAATCTATTGAAATTTCATTCGTACACTTTTAATATGTATTTATTTTTTTTACGAAAGAAAATTCTGTTTTCTTTTAAAATTTTACGATGCAATTTTGATCTAGTTAACATTGTTGGAAAATCTCTACCACATTCTTATGCATAAATCTGGCATTTAATACTGATTAAATTTAATTCCTTTGGTGAGCTTTTGTTTAGATCTACTTTTGAACATTTACTAATTTTTTTAAAATTTGAAAATTGGAGTTTTAAGAAAATAAATCATAACAATATCAGAAAAAAAACAATAGAAAAGTAAAAAGTGAGAAGTAAAATGTATAAAAAATGTTGTTATTATTATTATTTGCTTTTGTCTTGTGTAAAAGTAGGCCTTGGAACGACTTCGTGGTTCTTAGATTGTTCCATTAAATTTTATATGGGTAAACAAAATTCTCTGCCCACGATAGGAAAAGGATAAAAAGATAAAACAGTAATTTAAAGCATTAAATTATAATGGAATCATATGACTTATTTCATGAAATCAATTCAGAAATTTCTTAGAAATATATGGAACAAATTGCCTGCGGCGGTTCATTTTCCTTATTAATATTAAAAACGAACTAACAGTCAGTGCTTCCTTGATTGAAATCCTTTTATCATGCGAAAACATGATGTTGTTTTCGTTAGAGGATTTTGAATAATTGAAGGCAATGAATAATTGAAGCTCGAAATCGCGTAGGCAATGAATAAAGCTTAAAGTACTATATTTATCAACATCTTTTTAATCGCAAATAATTTTTTACAGTATTGAATTATTATTATGTATGTTTCTTTTAAAGAAGATGCGTTTTTAAAGGTTGACCTGCTTTTACCGGTATAGATTTTTGAAAATATTTTTAACTGCTTAATGACTTAAATTAACTAAGACAGATAATGACTTAAAAAATAATAGTATTCTCGCATGATAACTTGAAATTTTCTATCGTGTTTTTATTATTTATTTTCTTTCTTTAATTATTTTTTTTCATTAATGCAAGCAATTTTGTTATTATCTTTTCTTTTTATTGATTAATATTTTATTTTTAAGCATAGTATAATAACAGGTTTTCAATACCTAAAAAACTCCCTACCCCCCTAGTTCTTGATGATGCGAATGTTTCACTCTCTACTCACAAAAAGAAACCGTTATAAATAATGTACATAAACTTTTTAAAAAAGAATATATGTGTTTTCAGTAACTGTTAATAAAAAAATAAATCGGATAATGTTCATGCCTCACCTCTTGTATTAATCAATATCCTTCTCAATACCTCAGGACAATATGGAAAGCTTATATATATCTGTGTAATAAACAATCTCAGATCTTGTACTTTCGTATTTGTGTTCTATCGAAAATCCAGTTGCATGAACTCGACTTCCTTACTTTCATAAATGTTTATTCTTCCAAACTTCAAAGTCTTAAAAGCATATTCGTTCGGATGTATTCAGTGGTAATTATATATTTTTGAGATAAATCATTCACTTTCTTTCCAAGTTCAGCGAATAAAAGATTAAACAGTTTGTACATAATGCATTGACGTGTTCTACATTACGTTGTTAATGAAGTCAGTTCAAGTTCTTATTGATCTGTTTCAGATAATCGATTTTTAATGTAATTGAGTAAGCGATAATTCATTTTCAAATTTTATTTCATTCAATTGTTTTTTTATTCTGTCGTATTTTTATGTTGTTGCCAATTTGGTAAAGTTAAATTTTATTAAAACGAATATAATGTATAGAGATGTTATAACGGGCTCACTTGACAAACGTGATTGCACATATCACCTAACATCACATTCATATTTATAAAAAGTTTATTAATAATTAAAATTTTATATTTCAGTACTAGCTATTTTGTAAGATTATTATCTTAGAGAAATTTTGTTCATGTTATGATTATTTATTTCCACTAATAATCTAATAAAGACTAAAGGATTTCATATTTATCTTCTAATTATTTAATTAATAAAAAATATATTATTGCAAAAATTTTAATCTGTTTTTATATAAGTTATTTTTAATTAAATAGATTTTTAATTGCCAAAATTGTAATTAATTTTAAATATAATTTAAATGTATTGCTAAAGATTTGTATATTTTTTCAGAATCATTTGATTGTCTCATTTTATGTTTGGAAGGGGGATTTAAGATTTCATTTCTTTTTTTAAATATAAGCATCAACTATCCATAAACAACTATCTACACCGAATTTCTATAAACAAATACAAGAAAACTACGAAAGGTATTTTAAAAATTAAATTTTTAATACTATAACTTATTTAAACCTAATTAAAATAATTGCATTGGTTAATTTTTAAAGACTTTTCCTATTTTAAATAAAAATTATGATGAATCAACTTTGCCACTTAATTAAATTATTCAAAATTAGTTTTAGAATGGTATATGATTTACTTCTCAGTGTAAAGCTAATTTTGAGAGGATGTTTTTTGTAGTAAATTTTAACAATTTCTCGAGATTGTCTCGAAAATATATAAAAACCACTATTCAATCGTCATCATCTAATCTCACCATTAAATATGCATATTGTTGTTCTATTCTATCAGGCTGTATTGTGGTTTTATTACCGTAATATGTCTTTGTTCATTGTTTTGTAAGTACATGTAAATAGCACCGTTGGAAATCATATATCTGAAATCACTTTTCAGATACAAAAAAATAAATTGTGTTTAAAAGGAAAAAGAACATTTAGTTTTGAGTACAAATTAAAGTAGTGTATGCAATTTTTATAACAAAAATTTAATATCAACATATTTGGATACAGTTACGCTATTGGTAACCAACTCACAATTTTGTGGTACATAATTTAGCACAAATTGATAAGAGATTATCAAAGTGTAAAAATAAGCTAAAATCGGACTTTAATACATGACTGGAAACGATGAGCTAGAATACACACAAAAAGAATGAGCTAGAATACACACAAAAAGAAGAAACGATAAGCCAAAAATGAGCGAAGACTTTATTAGACGATGCTTTATTCTTCAGTGATCCAATTTCTTACTAACTATTCTAAGTTCACAGTGATACTCGCTTTACAAAAGTGACGCACAGATTTGCGAACTCTTTTGAAAATATTCGACTGTTAATGAAGATAGTAGTGACGACTACTTTTCCAATAACTTTAAACTATTGCATATTTTTCCTAAAAACTAGAGCGAAAATCCAATTATAATACTGAAAACAGCGCCCTCTAACTCATGCCGCCGGCATTACTCCATCGTACCTAAGTGATTTTAGCTTGTTTTTGCATATTTTTCCTCTGGCAGTTTGTGCGTTGAATTTAAATTGTGTGCTATAAAAAATGGAAAATACATTTTAGTAAGTTTCATATAATCAATAATTTGTACAAAATATCGAAGTTGGTTAAATTTTGTACAGGATAATTACTTGTTTAGGTATAATTTGCGGTATTAAACACAAAAATAAATTGTTAAAATATTGGTTACTGCTGGTGTAACTACATCCAATTCATATTAACAGTGAAATTTTTCTTTTTAAAAAAACGATGTATAATAATTTTTACTGCATTTACGATGTTTCTCTTTGTTTTTGTTTTTTCTTCTGGTTATGTTAAAATGAAATAGTCTTAAGTTCTTGTTTATTAGTTGTTGACGTTTGACGAAATTTGCACATACATATACATGTTATATTTTAGTGAACAAATTAATGACCAGTTGTATTTCCTATCTTACGATTGAATTGCGAATGAACAATTGGTCAAAACCATGGCTTGAATAGGAAATGACAGAAATTTTCTTCAAATGTTTATAAATTGTTTATAATCATTTCATTTTTATTCTGATTATTTTTTTAAAAAAATAATTGTTTATATAATATATATGATCTAAAATAATCTTGTTTCTATTTTAATGAAATTCAATATTCTTAGTTTGTCTTTCAGTACTTTTTGAAGCAAGTGAATTCTTATCGCAGGTGATTTTTCTGAATTCGTACTTAATATTTTTTTATTGTGTAAAGTAGTCGCTTTTTTTATATGTATGTAATCAATCCAAGCCAAACTTTTTTGTTGCCAATCTTGTGTTTTATTTATTGTTTTTTAGAACAAATCCATTTTATGTCTTCAGAATACTTCTTCATGAATGCAGAATATAAACCTGGAAATGGTTTAAATACCAGCTTGTAAATAAGACTTAATAAATGTAAACTGTTCTTTTTATCTTTTGGTTGTCCATTTCATTTTCATTCATTTCAATTTCACAAATTAATTTTACAATGCGAAAATTTTATATTTTGCATAATGGCAAAAATGAAAATATTTAATTATCTGTGAATGAATGTGAGAAGTATAAGTAGTAAACTTTCAAAATAATTTTATGTGTACAGTTTTCAAACAAAAATAATATATACAGAGAGTCTAATCTAATTGTGCACAATAACGAATTTCTAAATAGAAGTAGGTATATGCTTCCTGTTGAAAAACAAAGTTTTTAAATTTAAAGTATTTAAAATTTGAGTCCATTTTTGTGTTTGCTTGTAAAATGCTGAAATTGTTTCAAACACTCTTTCGATCTTATTAGTCACATATAGTTAAACATTCACAACACAAGAAGGTTTTAGAAGAAGGGGGAGAAACAATCTTGAGCGTCCAAAAATCCACGAGTTTTGACGATTTTAAATATCACTATTTAAAGCCAATTCAACGGTCATTTCAAAAAAGAGCCTCGTTTCAATTCGTAGATATCCTTTGAGGTTAAGGAGTGGGCTAAAATCGAGTTAAATAGTGATATTCATAGCAACGTAATTCGGTTCAGTTTTTGGTATAAAAGAAACAGCTTTGTGTGTGTTCAAAAAATAAGTAAAAATATTTTGAAGGGTTTTTTTTATTGGATAGATTGATGGCACATGCGTACTATATAAAAATTAAAACTTAATGAATTTTTCTGTATATTGATACATCTCTTAAACAACAAAATTTGAGTCATTTAAATCTTTTTTTTTTCTAACAAGGATTATGCCTAACGCCTACGAGTTTGTTTTTTAAAAAGTCTATTGAGTTATGATTAAAGAGGGCACTGTTTTTCTATAATAAATTGGGCACGATATGCCTGCTTATTTGTAAACCACCTTGCAATATCAGATGAGCTTGATATCGCAAAGACTCCACACTTTTTAAAACTAATTGAATGAGTGAGTGAGATCTCACTCGGAACTTTCTCGCTTGTTTTATAAGAAATATGCAACCCCCTTTTCAGTATAAAATCTAGACATTCAGCAAGGTTCGGCATACCACGAGTACTCGTGCTCGAAATGGGAAATTTGGGCTTCGTAGTATTAGTAAACCAAACATACAAACAGACACCCTTTTCCCTTTGATTGGGACAAATAGAATAATAAGATCATATATCAAACGTTATTTTGCATTCAAAGTCATTGCGATTTTGATTTATTACTTTTACTTGGTTACGAAAATACATCCTTCTATTAATTTGGTTTAAAATTTTGTATAGATTTAGAGTACCAAATATTATTTATCAAGTTCTTAATGTTTTTCTGTTATCATGCTCATTTGCGCTCGGTCAGTTCTATGTGATATTACATCCTATCGAAAAACTATGAAAAACAAGGTAATCGAACCCAAATTGGTTATCTAACTTTCTCGAGTTTTTAATTGCTGTTTTTGAGCTCTGTTTTCCGTGTTAGCTATTTGTTGTCAGTTTTGGGGGTTAATGTCTATTGTTGCTATTTTTTGTGTACATCTTAGTTGAAATTTTGTTTCCTATTTTCTGGAATATTCTTATAATGAAATTTCATTTACCATTATTCAGAGTATTGAATTTCTTTCACTGTACAATTTTCATCGCAATATTGATTTAATGAATAATTTAAAATGAATACTTTTCTTCAGTGATATTCCATTGCGAACATGGAGTTAATTTGGCTCCTGTTATGAAATTACTTTGAAGACGTTGAATTATTTTATGGATTTGAATATTTAACAAGAGTTTATTTTTCATTTATTTAAATATTTTTATATAAATTATATTTAATCATTATTTTAAAAAAAAATTGATAAAATTAATCCAACATTGTTAATTTGCTACATGAAATGAATGCTTTATAAAAGTTGCAGAAACAAACAAATTGTATGCATTTTATTTGTTAAAGCAAATTATGAACCTTCTTAATCAAATGCTTATTAAATAATTCTGGTAAAAATATTTAAGGAAGGATATCTTCTTATTTTTAAAATCCTATTTCTCATATGTGGAGTTCATTTGAACATAAAACTTAAAAAATTACTTCTTGAATCCATGATCCTTCATGGATGAGCCCTTGTCTTCTATTAGCTGAAAGTCAGTAGGTTGCACATGATGGTCATTACTGATTACGCCAACGGCGCTGTGATGGATTCCAATGTTTCGCCCATCTGTGTAGGTTGGTCATTTAGAATTGTTACATGCAAGTTCGAACCAACCTCTTAAGAACCGACTAGGTAAACTCCATTTCACGTTTTACTAACCCTCATTCAATAAGTGCCCAGTTCAAATGGCGATAAAAATGGAGTGGCAGTTTATTGGTATGATTTGAATATTCAACTGTCCATCCACGTCATTCGACTTATTGTATTGACAGTAACTTTAGAAGTGCTAGACACTCCTTTGGCAAGTTATGGTATGATCAACAGTGTTCAGTTGTAGAAAGGTTTTTCACACACACCAAAAAAAGCTTTACATTGTTGAATTTTTTGCAAAATTTGGTATGGAATTTTGAATTAAAAACCATTTGCCAAATTTCATTCTTTTAGTCTTTCATTTTTTCTTTATCTTGCTCACAAGCACACGAAAAAAGTCGTAACTTTAATAGATGTACATGGACCTACAATTTATGCATAAAGATCGTATATCAGTTTTGTTCTAACAGTTCACTGTGTTGTTGTTATCGCAAACAACAAAGCTATAGTTTTTTTTGTTCATGTATTTGGCCCAAAATTTGATACGTATATTTTTGGTTTAAGACTCCAATCGAAATTTTTATCCCCCTTGATTTTGATTATTGTGAATTATCGTCTTCAAAAACATAAGAGTTCGTGTATTGGACGATGAAGTCATATTAACTCTAAACTTTAAGGATCAAGACTCCTTACTGCTGTCTGCAATGGTAAGTCTTAATCTACCATGTGATATTCTGCTACTAGATTATATACTATTGGAAACTTGTTCTTCGCGTTATCTATGAATTCCCACGTGTATTCTGGAAAATGAAAAAAGTATCAAATTCTGAAAATGAGATATTTCTGAAGTTCTAAAAAAATGACATGGCTTCTAAAAGCTCAAAAAGAAGGGCATGATCTTGGCAATTTATGAATCATTTTGTTTAGAACTAATTATCGGATGTGAAAATTCACAATTTTCAGTTTCACCATTTCAAGTATTACCGAAAAATATAGTGACGAAACGATAGGTGTAGATGCAGTATCATGGAACTGAATTTCCATTTCAAATTAAAGAAGCAGCAATCACGATGCATCTAGCTTTGTCACTGATTTCTTGCTCTAAGTATTGAATAAATTTCATTTTATTCTCTATAAAGAATTAGTACACTAGAAATTGGTCCAAAAAATTTGAAGATTAAGGTCGCTGGTGTGGCAGTAATATTGCAGGTTGGTTAACTCTTTTTCCATCTATGATTCTATCATAAATTTCTGTTATTTAAGTTTTTGTGTGAACAATGAAAAAAAGCAACTAATAGAGAAATTAGTGAACAATCAAAATCCCCTAAACAATGATTATTGTTGTTTATTTATTAAATTGCTTTGATATTATTTTAATATATTATAACACAGATCATACAAAAATTACCTTTTGAAAATTGTTTTAATTTTGATGACTCCTTCATCTGTTATTTTTAATGCTGATTCTAAAAATAAAATCCGTTTATTTCTCTAACGTAATTTTTTTACCAAGTTATAAGGATGCATATTTGGAAGAAAACGCTTGAAATCGTAAAATCTCATTCTCATGGAACAATATAAATTACGTTTATAGTATATCAGGTTCAAGTAATTGTTGAATGCATGTAGAAAGTTTCAAGTCTTTAAGGTAACATTTTTATTTAGATCTCTTTTCCTCTAGTGAACTTTACAGAGATTGCTTGTAGCATCCAGCAGTGGTATTCTATCAAGCTGGTGTTTTATTTTCTTTGATACCGTCTTTCCATTTTCTTTATATCTTGGAGATATCTTTCTCCTTGTTTATTACTAACAGCAATTAAATATTCAAGAAAATAATCTAGGTATGAATTGAAGAAATAAACTTATAAACTCAAACAGTGATCTAAAATTTGTAATTTTTGTTGTCATCTATCCAGCTACAGATTTGTAGTTTAGGACTTTTATGTTTTCAGCTAGTATAAGAAAGCTAATAATAACTTATTTCGAAAATTTCCAAGCTTTTGTTTTTTTTTTTTCAAAATTTTTTATTCTCTTTTTTTCTTAATTTCAAAATTTTCCTTTCATTATTTTCCAGATGTCTGAAAATAGCCCCCTCCCTTTTATTTGAAAAACCTGATTCTCACTTAAAATATTTTTGAATCTACAAACTAATGTCTTCCTAATTGGCCATTTTTTCTAAGTAATGTTGCTTTTTATTTTGGCTGTGCCATTCACAAAGAAAACAGACATTTCGAGTACCTTTTCTGTTGAAGAAGTAACATAGAAAACACTTTGAGGTAGCCTCAACATGCCCACTTGTAGTCTGAAAACGATAGTTTATTCAATAAGAAATCAAGATTTTATGGTGAACATTCAGAAATGAAATAATTTTTTTGAAGGTTTAATGCACCAATTTACTATTTTAATTAAGACTTATGTTTATCAAACTCATATGAAGAATACTTTTTTCGTCCAAGACATACTAGATTCGAAAAAAATACATATTTCTTTTTGGGATGAAACTGTACATGATTGAATTTTGTCAGTATTTTTCCAGTAATCAGCATCCCCCCCACCCCCCCCACAAAAAAAATCCCACTTGCTTTATCAACTTTTTTTTCAGTGTAGACCTTTGAAATTAATTTTTAAAAATTTTAGGATTGAATAATGATTAGTAGGTACTTTTCCATTAGTCTGGGGCAAGCGAAAAATCGCCTAAAAAATCTGGCGGAATTCTACATTATTTGGCGAATTTTCGCTGTAAAAAATTCGGCGTAGTTCTACATTATTTGGCGGTATTTTGCTTGTGCCCAGCTGACGGTAAAATACTAGAACATGTTGAGATAAAAAATGTTTCAACTTAACTTTTTGCACAAAGCATCTAATTGCATGACATATCAATGATTCTAATTAAGACGCATTTATATAACAACTTTTCCTTATTAGTAAAATTAATTTATTGGGAGCAAATGCTTACATTTAAAGGGATCCCCCCCAACGGGGCACCTCGAAATGAGGATCAGAAGCTTCTGGTATGGTTGTTGGATCTCGCTGCTCTTTTAAGGTGCGTACATATGTGGAGGTTTGGCTCCTTCCATCGATGACGGGACGTGCTTCCTTCAGGAATGGTTGTATTCGTGAAGACTCTTAAAACTTAACAGTTACTGTTGTGGCGGTCCGGTCAGTCAGTTTTATGTTTTTAATCCGTGTGCCTTCATCCGGATGGGAGAGTTCTTGCATGGCTTACATCTAAAAGGAAAGATAGAGTTTAATTTATGCAACAAACCCTATGTTTTGATGAGGAAATTGTATTTTACATCCTCTAAAGCTCAATATTATACACTAAATTTTTGCATTCATTGCAAATAGTAAACAATGGGAATTTTATTTTTTTAAATTATATTTTAAATAGTCGCATCATGATTCAACTTCATAGTACAATGAAAAATGAAAGAAAAATTCAGGAACTTTGCATTCTGAAAGAGCGTGTTTTAGCATACATTTTTGATTGATGAATTTGTAGTGTAGAGGTAACATGAAGAATCCCCCCTATCTAATTTGATGCGTTTTTACTTTCTAGTATACGAAAAATAAAGGAAGAATAACAATCGTTTAAAAATTCGAATCCGAGTGTTTGACTTTTCAGATCACCTTGTGCACGATAAACATATTTTTGGCATTTTTTATGTATCTCTAAGAAGAGGATAATTCAAAAAGACTTCCAATTAGATGAGTGAAATTTAGTATATGGATTTTAGATCAAAATTGTAGACTATTCTTGTGTTTATTTAGAATGGCATCCATCCTCAGAAAGTCTGCATCCTGGCTGTTCTAGAATAAATAAATAAAAATTTGGTGCATAGTTTTAGTAATTAAAATATGTATATCAAATTTTGAAGTAAATTCGCCAAATTCTTGACAGTTTGTCGGTCTGTACTTTAATCTATATGTAAACATAACGACTTAAAGAAATTTGGAATATAATTTGGTGATTATAATTATAGTTCCGTGTCGAAATTTATTTTCAAACGGACAATGAAAAGACGTCCAATATTCCTACTCAAACGATAGTAAAAATGCTAAATTCGCGCCAAAGGTATTTATTTCGTAACTCTTCGCCAAGGTCATGCAAAGCATTCGTGACTTTATTCGGGGTCTATAATTATATATTAAGATAGATAAGATTTTAATTGAAGAGTATGCGAGAAAGCTTCGGAAAGAGTAGTTCGTAACAAATCTACAGATTTGGTTAAAGATCCTATGCCAAAGTGGATTCAACTAGTGAGATCGTTTTATCATCATGTTCATATATATGTCAGAGAGTACTTTTAAATCAATAGATTTCTTTTAGATGTCATATGATTTTAGAATTCGTATGTAATGATCGTAAGTCCTGTTAAAAACACTTGAAAGAATTAGGAGATCGGGATTTATAGCTTCAAAGGCTGTTGTCCGCTGTTTCAAAATGAAGAGAGCAAAAACATTACGTCAGAAAATACTAAGAGCGCACGCAAACAGCCAAGCTCAAATTTCAGTCAGTTGACAGTTACATAAAAGTTTCGCTGGTGTGATTCAGTCATTTTAGAGATACTTATTGTGTGGAAAGATGAGGTACAAAATGATGGTGAGTGACATGCAGCATGGAATGGTGATAAAGAAAAGAGACGCAAAGAGGCTTCAATAGAGTGCTGCCAATAGAATTAATAGATATTGAAGTGATTCAATGCTTGAAAAAGACTTGCAGAGATATTTACATACTGAGCCGACGATCTTTATCGCCAAATTTGAAGGTGTCGCTAATGAGTTTCTAATCCGCCAATAATGGCAAACAACCGTCATTATTTTAAAAAATTGTACAAATCTTAATTGTCGTCCGCCATTTTGTTGGTTTCGCAGAAGATCATTAAGCGCTTTTTCTGTTCCGATTTTTAAAATGATTAAAATTTGGGATTTGCCTGCCAACGAAAAAATGCAGTGATTTATAAAATTATGGAATTATTCCATCTAAAAATACGTGTTTGAATGGACATGAGATGAGTTTATACTTGAAAACGGACAAACAATGGTAGTATCAAATGTATCAAAGATTTCTGGCCACCTAATTGAATTGCTTCGAGGTGGTAGGCGACCGTTGGCACATCGACGGTCTAATACGTAAGTACTCTTGCAATTGATTTTCTTTGCAATTATTTTACCCAAAACATTTTTGAAGGTAATATCTTGTCTATCTAGCTGCAAAAATGTCCACCACTTGTCTTTATAATATGTATATTTTTTGCCCTAGAGAATTATACGTTCAATGTCATTAATGTTATTACATTCATGACAAAGTTCATCATTTTGGAAATTGAAACGATTCAACAGTTTTGAAGTTATAATTGTTTTGCTGATTAGTCTGGCCGAAACAGCATTTTCTCTCCGATTTTTGGACCAAGAAGGTTGTTGCTTCAATGCTAGGGAAGCCTCCCAATTAGGGGAAATATTTACTGTTTCTATAATGACTGATTGTGATTTGATGCGATGCTTTCTTCAGGTTCGAAATTATATCTTCAGGAAAAGTCCATCCAAATCAAGATACATTTTCTGTAACTTCTTTGGCTAGGTGAAGCTCGTTCCAGAGCTTCACCTAGCAAGCTTGTTCCAGATTATATTTGAATGACCAGGTGCCCCAAGTCCAGTTTTATTAATATAAGGAAACTTGAGTGAAAACAGTGTGAGGTATATGTTGGGTTTACACTCAGTCAATTATTAGATCGCAAGTAGCTAGAACATGCGCAGAAACGGCTTGATTTATGTTTGCCACAATTTCATTAAGATAAATGTAGGCATTTCATGCTTGATTATTAATTGCCATTTTCACGTCCATGTAATTTTTTTCAATGAATATTGTATTAGAATTATAAATATTTAAACAAAGAAATATAGTAAAATAAAAGAAAAGTTTAATATATTTAAATCTGGACAACTATAAAAAATAAATGGCAAATAAAATGAAAGCTCATACACACAACCAAGTATCAAAAATAACAAAGAGCCAAAGATGTCGGAATTGATCTATGACAAGGGATCAATTTTTTTCCGCCAAATCCTACAAACGCATGTGCGGTAAAAACAACTATAATTCAACGGCATGTTGCTGTTCCGGCGGTTCACTTACCTTCGGCCGAATAGCATTTTTCATCCTTTCTACGCACTTGAAATCTTTTAACTAGCCGAGTGTAAACCCGACAATAACGACAATTCATTATGTTTTTAATTACTGCAATTAACAACAAAATCATTGCATTAATAGATTTAATACAAAATTAATTTCATATAGATTAGAAAAAAGCACATATAAAAGCTTTATCCACCTAGCTTGTGGCTATTATGAGCTATTGCTTCCACAAACATTTGAACTCGAAAAGTTTTCATTTTACCTCTCATTAAAATTTAAATCTTTGAAGATTATAAAACTCAAGATTGAAATTTTCAGCTAATGCTATAATTTTTCTGAATATTTCTTCCCATAGTATTCAAAACTTTAAAAATAATCATCACTTTATCTAGTGTTTATTGTATTTCGATTGAAATATATAGCTTTCATACATTTTCACTGAAATTGATAATAAACGGAGAAGATATTCCAAAAGTTTTGGAAAAATCGACAACCGCTGTTAATACTTTTTATACTCTAAAATGACGGTGAAGCCAAGATGACCAAATGACCACTGCCGAAAGTTACGTTTTCACCGTAAATGACTCTAATTCCTCGATAAGTCGTCAAAGATTTTTCATATTTTTTTCTTCTCCCATCTTTTAATAAGTGTTAACTCTGAGGTGAAAAAAGGAACACTTGAAGTGTTGTTTCTTTCTCGTATGCGAAGAGTAAATATTGTTGCATACCTGTAATGTTGCTTTTCTGCATGATTAATTTGATCACTAGAAAGATGTTTTACGATCAGCTTTATTGGCGCTGATCGGGTGCATCGTCAGTGTTCTTAGCGACAAACGTGGCGATCATTAGACTACGAATCTGGGGACTTTGGCGACAAAATAGATATTGCTGGAAACTGCGAGAATTTTAGAAATTGAACCAATAGAATTAGAGATACGTCTGCTTGGTTCAGAACCTTCTCGGTACACTTCCCAGGAACTATAAAAGACCGCAATGATCAACAGAGTTGGATCGTAGACAAGTAATGAATCGTCGAGTCTAACGAGCCGCTTTGTGTGGAGACCAAAAGATTGTTGAATTTAATTGTGTGCCGTCCAGGTATTTATTGTGAAAGAGTTTTGTAAGGCGTAGCCAGCAATGCTGTAGTTATTCGGAGTTTGATACGCTAAAGCGAGGTGACAGTGGGGAACTGCAGACGTTTGGAGGGGCTGTAGAGTGAAACTACTTGAAGTCTGTCTGGCTGCTTTGTGCTATGGTCGGTTACTTCTTGTGGACTATTGTCTGTTGTAGCGTGGTGCTGTGTGTGGCTTTCCTGTGTTCTTCTCAGCTGGGTATATTTATCATCTTTGTCTCTGCGTATTCGTGTTAAATAAAAGTCGTCGTTCGTTATTGAGGCATGCTGATGGTTTTCACACAATACACCCATTACAAGCGAAAGTGGTGACTTTCTCCAGCTTAGTAGTGGAATTGAAGTTCCATTACAGTATTGAAATCATCGAAAAAATTCAAACTAAAAATGTAGATGAATTTCCAATGTTTGATAACTTCCTCAAATCGGAAAAACATATTTTAGAATTAGTTTTTCTATCAATATGATCATTTCAAAAATGT
This sequence comes from Argiope argentata, assembly GCA_026289955.1. Classification (NCBI taxonomy): domain Eukaryota; kingdom Metazoa; phylum Arthropoda; class Arachnida; order Araneae; family Araneidae; genus Argiope; species Argiope argentata. The sequence goes on from JAOUZG010035699.1 coordinate 659,656, forward strand.
TTTGATTTGAAAGAAATTTGGCCGGAGGGGGTGAAATACATTCATAAGAATTTGGGCTGTCCTAGTACAAGTAATTACGATAATAATAAAATTTAAGGGAAACAGATGACTGAAATTTAGCCTTTAGACTAAAAATTTAAATATAAACTGTTATCAAATTTCATCAACGGGTTTTGAAATTCTTTCGTCAGTGTTTGGCGATGTATAATGTTTTGCGATATAATGTAAAAATGATGGATAAAAATAAGCTTGGATAAAGGAAATTTTGATTTAGCTCGCTATTTTAAGATCTAAAATGTACATGCTTATTAAATTTTAGGACAAATCTGTAAAAGGATTGACCATTTGCTGGTCTCTACTATAGTATAAACGCAGTAACTCAAAAAGCAATGAATTAGACAAATAAAATTAAATATTTGATGCTGTTACTAAAATTGTAGTTATCTGCGAAACTATGATTTCAGTCGGTGAAAAGAATGTGTATCTAAAATATCATAATCATTGTTCTGCACTTTATTACGAAGTACAAAATGCTCATGGACAAAATAGTAAAATGTTTGTTATAAGAATAAAATTTTGAGTTTTTTAGCGTTCATGGCCTCTCACAAGTGACCGGGATCACTCAAGGTCGATAAATTTTTAAGACGGAAAGGGGAGAACATCTTCCCTAGAAAATTTCGGAATAACAAAATCTACCGAGTTCTTTCCCCCTCTCTGACAACCATCGCTTCAACTTTCTCCACTCTAAAATGCCAATGAAGCCAAAATGACCAAATTGGCAGCCGCCAAAAGTAACCATTTTTGCTTCAAATGGCTTCATTCCTTCATAACCTCGCCGTCTTTTTTATCAGTCTCTCACCTTTTAAATCCAGTGCTAACTCTGAAAGGGAACCGTAAATCGTTGTTTTTGTTTTCTCTCACGATCTCCGCAAAGTCCTTTTTATCTGAAGCGGTTTTTAAGCGAACCAAAGAAATCTCCGCCGGAGCCCACAGCACGACGGTTCACTGCCTCTCGGAATGCCACTTCCCCCGATTCCGAAACTCAAAAGATTCTTTTCAACTTCATATTATTATTATTTTTTCCCCTGAACTGTCAGTTTATCTAAGGGGTGTGAAGATAAGGAATAGTCTCTTCACTCTTTGTGCTCTTTTATTCAATGGCGTAAAAATTTACGCTTGACATTTCGTTGTTGAGCTTATAATCTTGACTCTCTTTTTTTCTTTCTTTCTTCTCTTTGCACTCTTCTTGAAACGACTGGAATGAGAAAGTAACGGTTGCTTAACTGGGCATGCTCCGGAGTTCTGAAGCTAACTTTTTCAGTTTTACTGTATCATATACGAGGTGTTTAAGAAAAGAAATTTCTGTAAACGTCTAAAAATTCAAATTTGACGTTTTAAAGAACCTATACCATTCAGACCACCCTGAATGAAAAAAAAAACACTTTTGGAAAGATGTCTGTTTGTTAACCTCATAAATGCAAATTGCTTTGAGCTAGTCTAATGAATTTTAGTGTATGGTCATATGACAAATGATGTTACAGATATCACAAAGATGTTTATAGATTTTTTTTATCAAATTTTGAAAAAAAATCATTTAGAGTAAAATAGTCTATTTGACTGCTTAAATACTAATGAATGCGGTAGCATGAGCAGCTAGATGAACAAAAACTTGTACACAGGTTTAGCACCTAAAAAGAATATTCCTATCAAATTTTGTTCCAAACTGCTAAAGGGTTGAGTGTATTTTGGTTTGTATATTCGAATACTTGTAAATGCGATAACTGTAAAGCTCAAAATTTGAAATAAATGAAATTTGGTAAATGATCAAGTAGATACAGCTGTAGATTTGTCAAATCTTGGTTTTTGATCAATTAGATAAAAACTATCCCAAACATAAATACGATTTTCTGGCCCTTATATGCCAAACGTATATTGGCGACTAATTGCTAAAGATGGCTTCCTAAATTTAGTAATAATATTAAATCTTCGCCAAAGAGCTTTTTTTTCATAATTATGGCTCTTGAACGACTGATGAAAGAATAATTAATACACAATTACCTACATCCATTACTATATTACGGAACACAAAAATTCCGGAACACACATGGCCTTGTTAGAGGTCCCAATTTTATGCAGAGATGAATAATATTTCATTAAAGAATATGCAAAATAGTTTCAGAGGAAAATTCCTTCTGATAGCTTTCTTGTTTACGTAGTAACCATAAAAAAGTTTTGCAATAGTAAAACAAAAGTTTGAAATTTTGATAAATAATTTAAATATCAGCTTTCACTGAATGCGACAAGCAAATTTTAGGAATTATATCATCTGTCTGTCTGTTGATATAATAACAAAAGAAATCAAAGAGTATCTAACTGCATGGAACTCAATATCTGATCTTTGCTTAGAATTGTAGATATTTATGTAATTTCAGGAAAATCTCATGAAAAAAAGATTTTTTCATTTATGCTCAAATGAACTCAAAACTACAATGAAGTGTTACACGGATGGGATTAGGAAAACAATATTTTAACTAAAAGGCCTACCTTTTTTTCAATTTTGTATCAATTTTTTTTGGTTCGATTGTTTATTGGTTGCTTTTTCTTTTTCTATTCTTTTTTTTTATAAATTTTCATCAATCTAATCTACCAAAGAATGTGTAAAACCAGTAGGAAAAAGAAGCATTTAACAAGATAACAAAGTAAGTTTAACACTAATGAAATAGAGTTAAATTGGATACAAAAAGCAGCGAATATATTAAAATTAAATTTGTACAGAACTTGTATTAGATTTAAGATAATTGCATCCCTTCATTTGTATGTTTATTTTTTAACATATATAATCCAAGATTGTGCATGAAGAAGCAGGTTAAAATTTAAAATTCATACATCTCAATTCTGTAATAATAAACATTTTCTAAAAAAACACTTTCATCAGGTAAACACTCAGTCCTTTTACAATTTTTCCAACTATGTCCGAGCTTTAAGATTTAATAATTCCTTATTATGAACATTGTGTAATCTCAACATCTTCTCAAACTCACTACCAGATAGCTCTTCTCAACTAAATCAAATAGGAATTTAAATAAAATGATTAAGTAATAATCAAATTTTAAAACATTGATAAAAAATATTGTATTATATTGTCCTTGTTAATATACATCTGTAAAATTTTAGATCTTCACGGGATCGGTCAGTGAGTGCAAAATCGGCAACAAAATTTCATTACGCAAAAGTAACTGAAATTAAATAGAAATTTATAAAAAAGTATTTTAAAACACATTCTTTCCTATCTTTTGATATAGTCTAAAATTGTTCTTTTCTGTATAATCTGCAGAATAGAGCAACGCTTCCTTCTTTCGATCTTGGAAGCTTCTTTATATCCAACATAAAAGTTGAGAATTTTGATTGTTTGGTGTGGAAATGAAGTGACATTTTCTGGAGGTATAGGTTTCCAGAGTTATATATATGGATAAAACGCAACGTATGTTGTGCAGAAAGGCACTCTTAATAAAGGATTGTGATAAAATATCTGTACTTGAGCTACATAGATTCTTTCCAAGATTTTATTTATTTGAATATTTTCAAAACTTTAGCATGTTAACAGCAGGTTTAAATTAGCTTAGGACCTCCGAATCTAATTCCTTTTTTTAAGTGTTTCTAATTTAAATTTATAATAAACCCTTTATATTTTTGATTTATATAAGAAATTAATTGGAATGATCATACCGAAAAATTCTTTCATTATCCTTATCCATTAATTAAAATATTACCCCTCCCCTTCTTTCCGGAATTAGGTTGTGGATGTTAGGGGTGTTTTAATTTTCAGAGCCTCGTATTTAAACACTTTGTGATTTGAAGAAACCGAAAAGAAAAATCAAATAAGTATTTTGACCAATTTTATGTCAACTATAGAAGCCAAATTTTCACATTGAATCATAATTTTAATAACATCTCGAATATTAATTAAATAATTGAGATGTCGCCTTTACATGCTTTGTGAGTGTACAGATAAATAGATGCACAATCCTTGAAGGTATTTCATTGATAAAATATACATTTTGACCTTGGATTGCGTATCAGACTTCATCCTTTTAGCAGTTTCTATTTTGTAGTTATTGAATATATTCGTAATCACGTAAACAAACAGGTAGATAAATTTGCTTTTCAGAGACCTGTTCAAAAGTAGATAAAAATCTATTGATTAGTTGTAAAGGTCATATATGTCTGCATGTGGAATTTACCTTTTTCATAAGTTATCGTTAAAAGAATTGTGATGAATGGAATAAATTGGTAAATGACCTTTACACCAAATTTGCAGATTTCTGTAAATTTTTGAACAAAATCTGTTTAAAGGAAGTTTTCCATCTGCATATCTGAGAACAAGCGAATGCAATGGCCGCAGAGAGTAAAAAAACTACATAGGTAAAATTTGGTAGACATGTTTATTATTTAAAATAGAGATCCGTATCAGATTTGAATAAAATTTACTTACGAATTAGACCGTCGATCTTTATCATCAAATTTGAAGGCGTTGCCAATGAGTTTCTAATCCACCAATAATGGCAAAACAACCATCATTCTTTAAAAAAATTCAAACCTTAACAGTAGTCCGCCATTTTGTTGTTTCCGTTGGCGTCGACGGTTTATTGCCAAATTTGAATCCGTCGCCAATGAGTTACTAAACCGTTGGCATCGACGGTCTAATACATAAGTACCATAAAATGCATCAAGGGGTTTATCGTCTGCCTGCCTGTATTATTATACGTATGTAAATGCAATAATTCTAAAATTTAATAACTCAGGTAAAGGAAGTTTGGTCCATAGTTTTATCTTTTAAAGAATAGATCTATATCGGATTTATAATGTAGCGACTACCGATTATTATTTTGTATTTTTTTATGCATGTAAATACAATAACTCAAAAGCTAAAAGACTCAAATACAAAAAAGAAAAAAATCGGTGTACAGTAATGGGATTAACTTTGTAGTCCTATCTTGAATTTTGGTTACAATCAATTGGGGGAAAAAAGGCAAAATGCAAAGTCAGTTTTTGGAAGCTGATGTTTTAACCGTATGTGACAATGCCTATATCAGGGATTAATCGTTAAAGACCATACAATAGATTCGACAAAAATCCTACATTGAAGCCAAAGATATAACTGTCATGACCTTACCCAAGATTCACAATTTTATACGGGGAAAGGGGATAGTACCTTTTTTTTTTTCAAAAATAAGTGAGAAAGTTTTCAGGAGACTTATTTGGCTAGTTTAAATTAACAAAGAGCTCCAATACTTTTTCTTCGATCAGAGGAATTGCGAAAAAAATAATTCAAGAGTCTCTATTTGCTGCTAATGACGTTAATCGAATGAGTTTTCAATCATGTGGGATTTCATATCATAAGAATTCATTGTTGTTGTTGTTTTTACTAATGGCACTTGTCATGGACAAACGCGCCAACAGTTGTCAGTGATTTTAAGCCGAATGAGCGTCTCTTGTTTTGAAGTAGCGCCAACTAGGCCTAGAGTACAATTTAACTACTCACTCATCACAGTTGCTTTCACAGCCTCTTTTTACAGGGATGGGGCGCATTCATACACCTGGCAGATAGTACACTGAAGAATAACCATGCCCTAACCGGGACTCGAATCCGGGACGCCCAGATATCGAGGAAGGCCGTCTACCTCTGTGCCAAGACATCGGCATAAGATTCATAAATACATTTAGTTATTTTACGACATTATATGAAAGCGCATGGCCTCTTTTTGATATATGCGATAAGTATTGGAACTTCATTCGCTATAAAATCTCTGTTTTGTCAAAAAATATTTGAGAGAAAAAAAAATTAAAGTTGAAAAAAATCTAAGAATTCGCACTTTAAATTATCAGTGTTATACCAGAAAAAATTTCGAGTGGTACACTTTCTACAAGACGCATTCATGCAGTATCTAACGTTTTTACCATTTAATACGGATATTCAGTGTAAAAAAAATGTTTCGGAGCTCTGTCTGACAGGACACTTCAGAGTGCTTAGGAAGTGTGTGTGGGGGGGGGAAGGGGGTCGTGCTTGAAAAGTGTGACAAATCTATTTTATTCTGACTGGAAGACAGAACTCACGCCTGGGTGAGTCCGGTCTTCAGCAAAAATTCAAATTAAAATTCCCCAGCATTCGTCGTGGCACTCACCGACGGCTAATTTAGAAGAGACATCTCACCTCTCCTCCACTTTTAATTACTTCAACTTCTACTTCAGGGGAAGGCAATATCCGTCTGGATCAAAAAGGTTCTTCTCCTTGGGGTTGGCCTGATTTGCAAGTTATTACAACTTTCTGCTCATGGGGTCTCCCTCCCTGATTACCATCCGGTCCACACCTGGTGGCTAGCCGGACACATTTGGCTCACGGCCGGATATTTCCTTTATGAAATTGGTGGGTTGAGGTGTCTTGTACCTTCTGATCAGGGTCAGTAGATTTGCGGATTCCTAAGAGTTGGTTCTGTTGTTGACTTTCTGGAATAATATTTGAGGTTGCTTTGCAGAGGGGTTGCTGAAAGTTTGGTTGAGATGAAGTTAAGAATTTGAAAAAGGGAAGGCGGGAGGGAATTAAATTATTTCATTAATTTGAGGGAAAGTTTGAAGTCTTCCTTGAAAGTTAATCAAAACTTTGAAGTAAAATAGAATTTCACAAATTTTAGATCGAGCTCAGAATATGCAAATTATGTTGTTGGCATTTATTTAAATTTATTTACATACTTTCTTATAAAGTGTTTGTTTTAGGAAAGCAGTTTTCACAAAAATGCTTAGTAATAAATTAATTTAGAATTTGTTGCTGTTATAATTCTTTATTATCTCTAATTCTTTGCTTTTATGATATGCAGCATTTCTTCTTTAATAATTATTTATTAAACAAAAAAAAAAGAATTCTAAATTTAAAAAAAAAAATGGAACTTGAATTTTCTTATTAATATACACACAGGCAATTGTTTGCATATGTTTTGCCAACATACATACTCATAAGTGATAATATTTTTGAAACTATGCGCACTGACTTTATTTATACATGTATATTTGAAGGAAGGATAATCGAAACAACCATGTAGATACGATCAAAATTTTATAAATAACTGAAATAATAACAATTTTTTAATCATATAGCTTTTAGCTAAAACATTTTGACTAAGTTCTTGACTGTTTATTTTTTTAATTACAGAAACTCGTATGTTTTTCTTTTAAAATAGGATTTGCTTTTGTACTCAATTCATACTTAAAATGCCCATATCCATTTATTTTTAAATAATTCATAAAGAAAAGGGACAACACATACAGGCATTTTACCAATTTCGCTAATTTTTATTGTGTACATTATGAGCATGGATTATTTCATAACTGATCTTCTATCCCACACTACCTCCTGCTCTGAAAATCTCAGAAATATGATTTCATTATACATTTTCTACAAGAAAAAGGACTCCCCCACACACAAAGACAGTTTCTCAACCACAAATACTATATCTTGTAATTTTTGTTTTATTTTAAAACCCATGACACTTAGATATGCCATCAGCTTTCACTTACCTCATTATCCAAAAAACTGGATGGACCATGTTCACACTCTAGGTTGAAAATAGATAGATTTAAGTTGAAGATCTATATTTCCTATCTAATTTGCGAATTAGCTACATTACCCAAAGTCTGCAGGTCTGCGGTGGCTTGATGGTAATGTATCGGCTCGTGTGTCGTAGGGCCTCCGGTTCGAGATCTGATTCCACCAAAGAACCGTCGTGTAAGGGGATCCGTTGCAGACTAAATCTGTCAAGTCAAGCGTCCGTAGTGTGAAGAAAGGGATGGCTGCTCAGATGTGTCCCCATTATCTGACCGTTGTTCAAAATTACGAGGTCCATAACAAAATATCTCTAGTGTTGCTTTAAAGTGGAGCGTTAATGTTACTAAACCAAACCAAAATCTGCAATTTTATTCTTAGGAAGAGGATAAAACCTTTATTGAAGGAGTATGCGAGGAGTATTTGGAAAGACCAGTCGCTCTGACTTAAATCGCATTTGCTGTACTAATGGAAGATGATTATAATTAATATCACACAATTATGTTCTGTTAATTAAACAGCAATTAATATAAAATATATTCTAGAATTTCAAAAGTGAAAAGGTGACATAAAACAGTAAATTTATTATTATTATTTAAAGCATATGGGCGCAAAGGCACCAAATAATTAATAATCATATTATTAGATGCTGTCATAAAGATAATTTCTCTGGGGATTACAGATTCTATGATAGCATCTAATGATAAGATTTTGTCTGATTTTCCGATTATATGTATTTGTTTCATTTATAGAATATATGTAATATTATTACATAAGAGACTTATTCTGTTTCTCCTCTTTCCCTCGGCCTCCAAACAATAACTGCTGTATATGTTTCATTCAATTTCTTTAATCGGTTATAGTTAATAACAAACAGTAATATTAAACAATAACCGGTTTATGTAATAAACTGCTTCATCATTTTGAGTGGATATTATTAATAATTAACCAGATTTAACGATAAAATTTTGATTCTATGATGATTTCAAAACCATTTCGTTTGCAAGTGTTTCTCCTGTAGTTGCAATGAAAAAAAGGGGGGAAATATCTTAATATATTTTTAATTGAAAAGTGAACAAGATTATTCATTTTGTTCTTAATTAATAAGTGTGCAAAATCCATTCATTTAGGGGAACATGTGGATAATACAGAGCAACAATGGTAAAAATTTGTCTTTTCATCATACTAATGTATACCCTCTTTATTTCTAAGTATACCATTGGGGAGGAGAGGGCCAAAACATTATTACTGTCATAAATGGGATTGCGATGTATTTTTGAGGTTGATGGGGGTGGGGGGTTACGAATTGGAAAAGTGTAAGTAGCCACTTCGAGTGGGGAATAACCATGCAGGATTAGATGCACAAGTTAGTTCTCGTTTTCAAAAAGGTGGATACATTTACGGTACAAATAGAAGAACAGATCTCTCCTCGCCCCATCACTTCCGCATCTCCGGAACACCGACTCGAATCATCGCGAGCAATCCTCCCCCAAGCCCTCTTCCACCACTTTGGAGTAAAAGAATTCACTCCATCCCGCTCCACAACAGTTGATAATCTGACAGGGAACGGGAAAAACTGCACTCCCTGTCCGCCGCCTCCCCCCAGAGATCTCATTCCATTGTTATTAGGAAAGAACGGGGGTGGTGAGAGGGGAGACACCGGGAAAAAAATGTCACGGTTCTTCTCAGGCCATCCCCCCATGCGTCCCCAAGGGGCCTGTGATGACTCTGGGGCCCTACCGCATACTTGGTCGCGGATCGTCTTATGAAACCGAAATTACTTTCGCATTCTGTTGTTGGAAGCCGTGGAATATCTCTATTATTATTATTATTATCATACATTTTTTTCCTTTTTCCCTTCCTTCTTTGTGGTTTGGGATGATCCAGTTTTTGAAGAAGAATCTTTCCAGCTCTTAACGACGCATTCTCTCAGAGTTTTTGAAAAGAAATTTGTTCGATGGCGGTTGGGATATGTCCCCTGACACTTCCCCGAGCAGTAGCAGGGAAGAAGTAAGTGCCGTGTTTCTGACGCCGATCTATTTGAGTTTGAGGAAGAGCCTTTTCAATGAGGTAATGGGTTGTGTTGCTGCCGTCGCCGCGATGTATCGCTCGCTCGGGAAGGAGAGAGGCGATGAATTGCCTTTCCAAAAATTGCGGCATTGTGTTCGTTAGAAGGAGACGAAGAAGGTGAGGCGAAAAAAGGAAAGAATGCGTGAGAGTTTTTCAACCAGGAATGGATGGGTGTTCGTGTTTGATTTCATCTCGATCCGCGGATGTAAACAATGGTTGTCGATTTGGAAAATATTCGGAAACACAGCCTGATCCCAAACCGGGAAATACTTCAATCAAAAGATCGTGGAGAAAAAGATTAAGGGCTCTCTTCAATTTGTTCGAGACCATTCAGTTTTTAATCGGTTCCATGATTAGTAGTTGCTTGTGGGAACGATTCACGGAGAATGTTTTGTACGTTTTGAGAAAAGTAACATAAATGCTGTGAAGTTATTCATGGAATATGAAGATTATTTGCAGAAAAGTTTTTTTAAGGTAGTGGTTTTACAAAATGTAGATATAAGTAGGCGTATTATTAGGAAAATTTTCTTTAAAAAAATTCATTTCGTTGATTTTAGATATCTTTCGATTTTTCAGAAATATTTTTATAAATAAATTTATTCTTATAATTATTGTTATTGGTTATTCCGAAATATTATTTTTATTTTTCAAAACTTGCCCCAAAGAACTATTTAACTTTGCTGTCACACAGAATTTAATTTTAAAGCCCACATTATCGTTTAAAAACATATTTTATGAAATTCATCGACTTAATAACAACACATAAACTGTGAAAAAGTTATAATACTTTGCTATTTTAGAATTTGTGTGTGTGTGTGTCATGTAGTAGCAGTTGTTGTTGTTGTAAAGCAAAAGGTGGTTTCGAAAACGTAAATGAAAATTTGAATTTTTAAGTTCGTTTTATTCCAACCCGGGCAGCAGGCATTTAGTACAAGCAAAAGCGACGAGCTCTATACAGAACTACAAAAAAAAAACGGAATGACGAGAGACTGAAGTACAAAAAGGGGAGGGAAATCATTATCTCTGGTCTTAAACACTATAAGATTTTGGTAGGGAAAATATTTTTTCACATTGTTTATACAATGAGATTTTGATAGGGATTTCCACAACACAAGCCTTAAACAAGCAAGGAAAACACAGGGATCTTTTTAAAAGAATGTGCTTGGCTGGACAATTTTTATCTCTCACATGGAGCATGGGAACCGGTTGTCTTTTAGCCGAATCAGCAACTTTACACAGCTTCTTTTTGATTAACTAACTAGAATAAGTGGAATGGATCATGAAATAAGAGAATATTTTTTAATAAAGTTACTATGAACTAACTTAAAAGTTAAGAAATTAATTTGAATTTAAATTAGAGTTTAAAATAGTATGAATTGTGTGTGTGTGTGCGTGTGTTTGTGTAAAGAAAAATGCGGTATTCTAAAAGAATTCGTGGAATTTAAATATTGAAATTCACATTGCTATTTTCTTACTCCAAAAATTCGTCTTATTTTTTATTTATATGGATCCATTTCCATTATTTTCATTTTTAATAGTTGTTCTTTTTTGTAAGGATCCAATTCTTCATATAGATTGATTTCTTTTATATGCACAATTATCCATAACAAGCTGTTAATGAATTCAACTCACTACATGGAATAAGAAAAGATAATACATGCAGACAAATACAATATTTTACAGTATGCAGAACCGCTTTGTACTTTACAATATACACAGTACAAATATCATATATATATATATATATATATATATATATATAAACCACAACTGCACTGCTGCTTGCTTATTTCCCAATTTCGGTCTTCATATAAAAACCGAGAATTAAAATTGACCTCAATCCCCCCCCCCTCCCCCCCCCCCCGATGTTCCTTTCAACTGATACCACAAATGAAAGAGAAACAATTATCGGTGGCAAGATCTCTCGGACAGAGAAGAAAACGCTCCTTTCACGCTGGAATGCGGATGAAACATTTTTTCACGCGCTCGCTCCTCTACCCCTGTGAAGTCGTTTCCGCCGCCACAATAGGGTGAGAGCAGAAATGTCGCCGCGCAGGGGTGAAATATGTGGTCATTTAATGGACTTCATGAGTCATTCCGGGCTCTTTTCTTCGCCCGTTCTCGGGAGATGCCGAGGCGAAGATTTATTTTGTTTAGCTAATTTTCGAACTATGTTTTAATTCGTTTAATAAGTGGGAAGATAATTAAACTTGCGCTAATTATTGAGTGAATGTAAAATTAACTGCATTTTTTTCTTCTTACGATGAGTTTTAATGTATCTAGAATTTTGCACTGAAATAGCTTTTCAGAATTTCACTAGATGTCGCAGTAAATGCTAGTAAGGAGAGGAAACAAAAAAATTATTTTGAGAAAACTGCACTCTTTTTTTTTAATACATCTTCCGAGTCGTTGTATTAAATCGAAAATTACATAATTAACGATAAATGTTTTTATTTTTTGTGGTGAAAATACCTCACTAGTTTTTCAGAATAAATAGTCGAGCTAAAAAAACAAGTAAAGTCTAACTTTCTATAATATCAGTATAAAATCTGGTAAGAAAGCTTGAAAGGAGGTTTAGTTATCATCTGGTTGATTTGAAAAGAAATCCTTTTGCTTTTTTTTTTTATCTAGGTCGCACCTTTGGATGCTAAATCATCATTTCTCAAACAAAATTCGTATGTCACATATATTACTGATTAAAACGTTTATAGCACTCTCTAGCGCTATTTCATTTCAACGCGATAATATTATTAAGATTAACACTTTAATACTAAACTTAAGAATACAGATGAACAAAATCACTGACTTTAACAATTTTTGTCATACAAAAAGAGAAATATTTCCCGTTTCTGTTCCTTTCCGTTCCTTTCCATTTCCTTTCCGTTCTTTTCCATCGAGTTATTTCTTCTCGTCTTTGCTGATTAACAATCAATATAACCTTCTTGCATGTAACTATACAACATAGCATTTTTCACAAATTACATAGAAGAGATATGGAAAACCAAAGTTACTAGTGTGACAGTAGTTTCGCCCCATATGAAAATACCTGGTATAGGACTTGTATGGTTCATGATTTAACATTAAAAATATGCTTTCTTTCGAGTCAGTTGTCTTTTCAGTTCACATCTTTAAATATAAGGTTATCTGTAAAATGTAAGATTAAAATATCTAAAAAATTCATGATTTTCAATTTTTCAAATTTTTTGGGGGTTACTGTTAGTTGCAAATATAGAGTTTGAAAATTTATTAATGTTATGTATATAATTATAGACGATATAATGAAGTGTAAGAATGCCTCTAGCAGTACAAATCATTATTGGTTTATTACTTGGATGGAAAAGTCTGTCGCTTTTAGAATATATTGTTGCTAATATCTTTCGGCGGATGTACATTGACTGTATTCCAACCCTTTGGACTGGAATAGCGATGCTTTATTCCATGAATGTACAAGAAAATAGCAGAAAATATGTGTAATAATAACGCAATAAAGAGAGCACAAAGCATAACATTTATTAGAAATAAAAAATTCAAGAAAATAGCCAAATCACGCATTTTCAATTCAGTTTGACACATAGAGTGCCCACGTTTTAATTCTCCTCACTTTCTTTTAAAAGATATTCTTCATAAAGTGCCTCATCCTCAACTTTTTACCTTTTTAAAAAGGATTGATTTCCTTTACCTTATGTAAATACTTTTTATTCTCTTTTAAAATTTCAAATCTATGCAAACGTTTATTTATTTATTTTTTAATCTAGAACAGAATATTTGCGGTAATTAGTAGAGGTTTTGATTATCTCTTAAAATGTGGCCATCCGCCTTCTAATGAGCCATGTATTTCCATATACCATATGGTTGGCGCTGCATAGTTAGAAATGGTTTTATCCCCAATAAACTCAATCAAACTCAAAACTCAAATCGCTTAATAAATAACAATTATAGCGTTTAGCGTCTATAGGTTGCCAACTCTCATAACGAATACAATTCTTGAGAAATGTTAACTCTTTTTAACCCTTCGAGTTTATCTTATATCCTAATTGAGCGTGGCAAAACGTTTCATTTTCGTTTAAATAAGAATTTCCAGATTTCGGTTCTTATGAGAGATCAGAAATTAATTGCTGCATTTTTCAGAATTATCATTCTTGCCGCCATGGTCGACGTATAAATTAGAAATTGCATATATTAGAAATGTTTTGTCAATTTCTCTTTCCAACCATAAGACGGTCATAGTAAGGAAACAGTATTACAAATTTGTAGCAATTGAGCAAACATTAAACCTTTTATTGAAATTTAACGTAAAACTGTGCTTTGTTTATAGCGAATCTTCGTAGAATCGAATCTTGAATCAGCAATGAGCATAATTCTCAAGCGAATACGAAGGGAATACCATAAAAAAAATGTTAGTTTTACATATCAATTACCTAAAATTTATAATTAACTGAATGGTATTTTAGCAAAATGTGAACGTTTCCTTTTGTTTCATTATATAATAATAATGGTGATGATGATAAAATACGAATATTTTCGAAATACGACAGAAAACAAATCAAGAGAACGTAAAGGGATCTTTGGATTGGTAAAAAAACTAGCAACTAACCGCAGATGAAGCATAGACTACGGGAATTCCTGCGTTATCAGTATAACCATTATGCAGAAATGGAGAAAAAGTTGCTTTTCACCTTTTGATGCGTCGCTTAGTTATGTTCGGTAGGTGAATTTTGATACTTTCCATTGTGTTTGCTTATTCTGTGCATCTCAGGTTTGTTGATCCATTTTCTGCCTTTTTTCGTCGTTTTCATTATTGTAATTCATTTTGATGATTATATAAATCTCCCTATGGGAACGTAATGAAATAAGATTAAAAACGAAAAAATAAGCTTTTAAAAATAATTTCAAATTGTGCTTAGCTCTGTAGTCCTAATGGACGAGTGGATACTTATTTAGAGAAGAGATTCTACTGCAAGACCACTATGACCTATAGATTCAGACATTTCGCAGTTTTTCTCGATTTTAATACAGCTTTCAGGATTTCGTTTGATGTTGTGTCCCACACTTCAAAGAGAATCAAGAACATTTTTTATAATCATTCTACACGCATATACAATCCTTTTAACTTCGTAGAACGCAGACGAAAAGAATTCAGAATTTTATCCAAATAAATTGCGAAATACTGTTTTTAAAAACTCCTACAGATACAGATTATAACGAAAAATAGCGAATCGAAATCAAAAAGAAAAGCCAAGCATTTTCGGTGCTTTAATAATAAGAGGATTCCCTGCTAATGGCCGGCACTTGAGCGGCCTGCAACGATGCCAGTGTGGCGGCTCTGACAAAGGAAGGAATCCCCCTTTTCAAACCGTATTTTTAATTCTTTTTTGGTTGTTGTGTTGGGCTGCAAAGGTGACAAAGGGGGAGGGCACGGTCTTTGTCAAAAGGTCTCTACAGAAATCGACACTCCGCATACAAAGAACACTTCGCACCAACTGTCACGAGGGCACGGGTAACAATTGCGATTGTTGCCCGGTACAATGAATGCAGTGGAGGTAAGTGAATTTCACTTTTTTTTATCGGATTTGAAGACCAGTGTGAGTGTTTATAAAATGAGTATCAGCCGATTTAAGGAAAAGTCCAGATTCACATTTTCTATGTCTTGAGAAAGTAGATTTATTATTTTATTCTGAAAATATTAACTATTATCTAATGGTAGTATCGAATTCTGCGATTGAAATTTCGTAGTATTTGAAAATTTCTACTAACAACAACTAAAGGAAAATTTGTATCTCTCTCTGAGTGTTTGGCGCAGTATCGCCAAATATGGTTCTGTTGTTGTTATTTATGGCACTTGCCATATTAGATAAGCCCCCCCCCCCACTGATACAGCAGCAGATTTAAGCCGAAAGGAGCGTCTCTTGTTTTTGAAGTAGCGCCAACTAGAGCCAAGAGTACGACTTAGCTGCACACTCTCCACAATCGCTTGCACAACCACTTTTTACAGGGGGGCACATTCACACGTCTCACGGATAGCACACAGAACAGCCATGCCCGAACCGGGACTCCCAGAACACGAGGAAGACGCCAGAAAGCCGGCAAATATGGGGCTTGCGCCAATAAACCTCACACAACCAACCAACTCTGTGCGTTTGTGTTGTGCAGGAAAAACAATTTGACAAACATTTGAATTAAGCAAAATGAATAAATAAATAATTAAATAAAATGGTAGAATCTGCTATGACTCTCGAAAATATTAATCGCACGAAACTGATTATTATATCGTATTAAAATTAAAGAAATATATATATCTGTTTAATGATACCAATTTAAATTTCGTTCATACATATATTTTAATTTTGCCTATTAAAATATTGTTGTTAAATTTTCAGCAATTGATTTTGTTATTACATTGAAATTCAAACTCTCTTCACTGTTTCATCTAATAATTAATTGTATAATTTACACCCATTTTTATATTAGTTGTCATCCTTTTCATCTGACCACGGTTCTAAATTACGAGGTTCTTTCAAAATATCCCTAGTGTTGCTTTACAACAGGACGTTAATATAACTAATCTAAACTAAACTAATAATTATAACAAAAGGAAAAAAGATACCATTTCAAATTTATGCAGTTTATAAAGTGAAGTACATCAAATAATAGAAAATGGATGGCCTGCAAAATCAAGTATTGTGATGTCACATAATTTTTTTCTGAGATAGTTCTTATATGTAATGAAAAGAACAGGTGCATGATATTAAAATAAAACAAACATAGCACCTATCAGAATGCGATACTTAAATATACGTTGTTGAAGGTATTGCGATTATTAAGTTCAGAGATTCAATTGAAACATAATAAGTATTCTGGCGAACCAAATGGTTGCCAAAATAATGATTTTTTTTTACTTACTGCAAACTTTTTAAACGAGAAAGGGAAAAAAAATCCCTTACGCTATCTTTTATAGATTTTTTTTATAATTATTATAGAAAACTGTATTTAAAGAAGTTTTCAGTACTACAATATAAGAACACACACACACACACACACACACACACACACACACACACACACACACTTTAAAACAGTATGACAAATATTATTAATTATTTTAAATATTTGGTGACCTACAAATTTAAACATCTGCTTTCTAACTGCGATTATTTAGCATTTTCTCTAAAAAAGGATTTCACCCACCATATTTACATTATTGCATGATGATGAAAATTTCCATCGTAAAATTTAGAGAAAAAATATTGCACCCACAGCAGATTATCTGTAAATAGGTTCTAGTTGACATTTTTTTTCACACTTGTAGCGTTATAAGGAACATAGCTGTCTAAAAAAAATTAAATGTCACACTCATTATAGACTGTTTGAACTTGTCATTCTACTGCTTGTTGTGGTTGGAAGAAACATGCGATTTCTTGAATATTTTTATAACTTTTTTTTGATAATAAAAACGATAATAATTGGAGAAATTTAGAAGGAAGGGACATTCAAGATAATGTAAAATTTAGCTTAACATGTAAATTTGCATGGTAATGGATATTTCCATCATACTTTTTTGTAATCATTTTTTATTATATATTTATACTAGGATTATTTGAAACATTTCTCCTTTAATCTAGAGCATGAATTTTATCATCCTGATTTATTAAACAAAAAAAAATCCTGCAAAGAAAGGTCAAGTCTCAAATTTTGTCATGATGTCTGTCCAATCTAGACGGCATTGTCAACTCTCTTTGGCAACTCACGACTATTTTTGTACTATTTTTGTACTGAATTCGAAGTTTAAAGGTTGATCTTTATTTTACAACAGGATTTAAAGGAAAAATTTAAGAAAAAAAAATCTGTCTTTGTCTTTTAAAGCCAAACCTATTTAAATCACTTATGTAATAGAAGTTAAAAGATTACAATTTTTCTTATCTTTGTCTGATTCCATAAGTATTTTATAGCATTTTTAAATTTCAAATAATTGCGCTTTTAAAAGAGACGCTTTTTTTATCAAAAGATTTTATCGTTTTTTCTATCAAATTGAAATGTTTTAGAATTTTTAGAATTTTACATGTTTACATAGACTTGTACACCAACAATATTTTTGGAATAGTATAATTAAATGTGGTTCATTTGACAGTAAACTATTCAATACCCATAATAGAAGTTGCCTATCTTGCCAAATTGGTGAATTTGCAGGTTAAACATCTAGAAATTATTAAATTATTTTATTAATTAGTCATGTTGAAGAGAATTGACAATCGACATTC
Source organism: Argiope argentata (assembly GCA_026289955.1). Classification (NCBI taxonomy): domain Eukaryota; kingdom Metazoa; phylum Arthropoda; class Arachnida; order Araneae; family Araneidae; genus Argiope; species Argiope argentata. Next base: position 677,575 of record JAOUZG010035699.1, read on the forward strand.
TGATAAGGAGTCGACACATAACTCTCTTTTGAGAATCCTTATTCAAGCTGAGATTAGGAACAGCAAAATCCCTTTCATAAATTAACAGAAGGTCTAAAGGGTTATAAATGTGGTGACAATAAAGCTTATCTATTTGCACAAGATAATTATCTTCAAGATGTTGCTCGATATTCTAAGGCTTAAAATATTTTGAAGAAGGCGTAATAATGTTGTTGGGTATTTTGATCTAATAGCCTAATGGAGAATAAACAAACCAATCAACTGCGATTCAAATAATAATAATGCATGTTTGCTTAATTTTTAATACACCATTCCTAATTAATTAATAATTAGCTCAAAATTTTTACTAATAAAATATCGTCTTATAAATTGTGTTATTAGACGAGATTGTTTTTATTTTGCTTATTAATTTTGTTTTAATGCACGTAATTTTTCGATCGATATGATGAAAATGAAATATCTTACAGTGAATTTTTTTCAGAATTAGCCATTTTTCTTTGCAACTGACTAAAATAACTATTTATTCCAAAGAAAATCCGTATATTAGCGAGATCCAACTACCACGCCAGAAGCATCTCATCCTCAATTACGAAGTGATCTCCAGGGATTTGATGGATGTATAAAACATTCGCAAACAATTGGTAAAAACTTAACTTTATTGTTCGCAATCACGGCTGTCTAATTGACTTAGAATCTAGAGCAATACTAACAATAGAACTATGCATAGGTTAAAAGTTTCTTACAAGTTACAAGGGGAACACTTATCTGAAGACAGTTAAAACGTCTGCTCTTTGAGTTAGGATTTTTAATTAATATATTCTTTGCGCTGGTTAAAGCGAAATGATAGAATAAGACTGTATCATTGACAATAATTTGGGGGTTTTCTTTGGAAACATCTAAGTCCCGCGACATTCTATCATCCGTTAGGCTGGAATGAATGAGTTAGAAACAGACACTATATATTGAGCACAATTTTTTAAACAATAAATACAGTTTTGCAGGCATTCAAATATACTATAGACAATAAGAATAATAATTAGTGAAAATGCTAAAAAGAAACATAGGCAATTTATTACGTATATTGTTAAGTTATTATGCCTCATTGTTTACATTTGTCTTGCAAAACTAAGCTTCACTAGTCGAGTGAAGTAGAATCAGGGAGCAAGGCAAGGAGTTCTTGCCAAAATGCGAAGCCTTTTATCATTGTTCACAGACGTAGCTGTCTTTTCTTGCCGCTTTGCATTCCTTTTTTTCTTGTATTCTTTTCGTTGTTATGGTTTACCTTTCTTCAGTATTTCTTGATTTTCCAAGCTAAACCTTCTTTAAGACGTTATTTCCCTTTAAAAGCGCAAAGCAGGACGTTATTGCTTATTATGAATCCAGCTAACTCAAAACATTTTCTAAACTAACTCAAAACGTTTCTGTTCCTTTAAATTATTCAGTTCTTTTTTTATTTAAATTTTCTTCATTAGTCCTCTTCTGTGGTATTTTGAAACAATCATTTGCTGTTTATTTTTTCTTTTAATTTACATTTTTTTTCAAGTTTCCCAAATTAACTTTTCATGATCAATGTATATCTTCAAACTTATTTGTAGAAGATATTTGAAGAACTTCAAAAGTTTTTTTTCCGAAATCAATGCACTCCCATTAGTTTGGTTTAAATCTGTCCACTTTATAGTATCCTGGAACGGATCTAAAAGTTGTACCATTCTTTGACACTTGGTGCCCTGTGATCTCAAGGGGACCCTGACTGCGGGTTACCGCGATTTGGGGGCCTCTGGGATTCTGCACAAAGTGGGCTGAAAGGGAGGGACGCAGACGACGACATCAGTGGGTGTACAAGGTTGGTAAAGAGGGACTCGTCAAAAGATTGCGGCTCGAGTTACATATTTGCAAAAGAGGGTAGATTTTTTTGCATAGCTTCTGCATCCCTCCTCCCAAACAGCCTCTGCACTCCCCTGTGGGTTATCTTTCCTCGAAATGATAGGGGTCCCCCCCTTTCCTAGAATGGATGAGTATCGAATTTCATTAAGTCTTTTGGGGGGAGGAGGAGGAAAAGCGTCAGCTTTGTGGCTTGTAGTATCCTTGTGGTTGTCCGGAGAGATTTTGGGGGAGGGAGGTGAAAAATTTCTTTTTGATACGGTGAGGATCAGACTGCATTCACAAGTGTCAAAAGAAGTGTTCCAAAATAAACTGCCATTTCTTTTCACGGAGTTGGACCAGGAGGGGGTCAAGGGAGGAAATAGGGAAATTGAACTGGAAATACGAATATGTTATGTTATAATAATAGTACAGCATTTTGAAACGGCAGGATGAATTTGTTAAGCTTTATTTATTTAAATCTGGAGCAGTGATTCACCATTTCATTCAAACCTCGAGCAATTTTCATGGAAAAAAGCATAGAATAGCTCATATTAAAAGAAAATTGATACAGATGGGTTTGACAACAAATGAATACTTTAAGATAATACTACGGAATATTGTTCCATAAGATTATAAGTTCAACTTCCTTGAATTAAATGTCTTTGGGAATGGGAATAAGTAAATCAATGCTAGAATTATCCTTTAAAGTAGAAGAAATATAGGAAAAAAAGCTAAGCGTGATCGCAGTAGCATCATGATTGCTTGGTATTGAGGTTCGTCAAATAGCCGCCATGATAACATTTTTAATGTTCCTCGAATGCCAATCTGATCTTGATAGGTAATACTGAACTCATCTTCACCAATATTTTTTACCAAACTATCTCGTTTATTTCAGCACTTTAAACTAAAATTCATTTGTTGTGAAAATCGATTCAATAAAATTCTACTTATATTTTCCCATTTAGGAAATACTGCAGAATAAAAATCAAGCTGTAATCATAATGATATCGTGGTTGATTGTATTTTCGTCTATCGGGTTATTTATAGAATACTAAATATTTCCCAATGGTTCCTAAATGTCCATTCCAGTTTTTATAAATGATTCCGTATCCATCTTCCTCACTTTTAAATCCAAGCCACGTCATTTATTTCAGTTCATTAAATTGATATTGAATTTTTGGGAAAACTGTGCAATCTTTTTTAGTTGAAGAAATTAAGAATGACACCAAGCACGATCATAACAATATCGATACTACTCTTTATTTGGTTTATCATTGCAGTTAGCAAATATGGAATATTTTTTGATGTTTCATGATGAATTCCAAATCTGATCTTCATAAGTGAATCTGAACTCATCTCTCCTTGCGTACATGCTAGGATGGCTGCTTGTTTATGAATGTCAAATTCAATTGACATTCATTTGCTTCAAGGTATACCAACACTCAAACACTTTCGTGTTAGCACCATGATTGCTCAATTTTGGCTCATCACAATGAATCCTCCCATCTAGTTCACCAATGCGCAATCTAGTATGTGATTTTTGCACTCATCTCTGTTTCCAGGACATCTCATTCATTTCGGCGTCTCAGAAGTTAAATGTTCTTTGATGTAACATGCCTAAATCCTTTTTGCGACAAAGGCGGATGGGAATTTTCGGATGAATAATACATCTGGGTCAAGTCTCAGTCTGCCTCCTGAATGCACTCGCTGACAGGTTTACGTCCGCGTGAAAAATGAACTGCTCGAAGGGAAACATCTTGTTGAGCTGAACGAGCAACTAGATGATCTGGGCATTCTTCTGGATCCTTAAATGTGCCAAGCCTGAGAATCTCTTTATAGGAGTAGTGTTTTATTTCGAAATTTTAATAATTCCTGGTGGTTTATTGCCTAGACGACGTGGCGGCTAACTTCTGAGGCTTGAAAGGGCGGAGCCTATTTGTCGCTCACAACAATTTAATAATTCTTTGAGAATCATAAATGTGGAATGAAACTTGGCTGATATGGTTTTGTAAGGAACACAATATATATTTAATTTATTCGAAAATAAGCATTTTTTAATACCCTTTGCACTCCGTCAAATAATTAGATGCAAAACTATTCTCCTAATGCAAAGATTTGTTTATTGCTATGAAAAATAAATATATATAATCTTTTTAAGTCGAATTTCTTTGAAAAAGTAATCTACATCTCTTAATCATTATGTAGTCGTTTTTAACAATTAAATTTGAAAAATAAATAAAACATCAAAATAATATACAGTCTTGAGTATCGAGTAACACTCGACATCGGACCGCAAAGGGTTCAAGGAATACCGTGTTGAAAATCGAAAACAGCAATAGACAAGGACATCTTTTGATTTAAAAATGGAAGAAAATATATTTTTCATTTTTAATAGATTTAATAAATACTAAATAAAATAATATGTTGAATGAATAGAGAGGTATTTAAAACAAGTCGCCTTGGCTGATCAACTAGTTCACTAAGAGTATTGGATTATGGATTTCAGATAAATTATTTTTTATGACACCATGCCCATGAGTCTACTTAACTGTCAGCAATTAGAGCCATTTTATTTTAATTGTCTTAGGTTAGTTCTGTTTATCTTGTACGTGAACCTCGATAATAGGGATAATCCAATAATATTATGAAGTATAAATGTAAATATCCTGTTTATTTATTTAAATTTTACAATATTATAATTCCACTTCTTTATTTTTTTGTAAATTATTCAGATCATAACTTTTAGTATCATAACTTTTTAACTTTCAACAATGGAAGAAAATATGTGATTAAGTATTTTAAGGAACATTGAAAGCAGTTGAAATGGTTTGAAATTCAGTGCAAAGTCAAAGATTTGGGCTGTAGAACGGGAATACCCCACACACACACACTTTTATAATTAATATAGATAATTAGGAAAGCCAAATCCCTTAAAACTAACCACTGCAGCAAACAGTATTTTATTTGTAAATTGATACGACCTAGATGTTTCAACTATGATAGGCCGGTCATATCTGCCCTCTATTTTAGATAGATATCACATGAAGAAAACGCACATAACCTCCTAAATCAACTACTAGACTGATTTTGTCACTTAATTTCACAACTTTGCAAACAAAGCTATGGTTTGTTTGCAAAAAAATGGTTTGTGTTCTTTCTACACATTTATTTTTACATCAAACTTTAGTTGAATGATTTTGCCAATGTTAAATTACAAGAATTAAAAAAAAACGCTGCTTTTCTTGAATATTAACTATGAAGTGAGATTTTTCAATTTACTTTGTTATATATACACTGTTTAATTAGCTCGGGTAGTAATTTCTTGTAGTCTAATTCCATTAAACTTTTTTTAATTGAATTTCTTATTTTCAAATACAATTTTAATAATTACACAAAGTTTAATCATCAAACAAACAGGATAGTCAAAATTACAGTTGAACAATCGTATTTCAAAAGGTGGCTTTCTGAAAATGAAATTGAACAAAACGAAAAAAAAATTAAGTTATGGGAAACGAAAAAAATAATTAAAAAAAAACTATCTCTGATTTATCTTTTGGTTAAAAGTGAGCAGGAGATCCCATGTATATTAAAACATTATTTTTTAAATCTTAAACTTAAAATCATTTATAAAAGCTATTACTCTATACTAAAATTATGTGATCTCTACAGGGTTGGCTGGATCAAGACCATTAGCATCAGATTTTTTAAAATTCCTTTTAAACAATTATAGATGATGACAGATTCATGTAGCTGTTGCGGATTTGCACAGATGGTGCTTCTACCTCTTGTTTACATAATGCCATGATTGACAAACAGCCACCCCCGGCAACGGGACTTGCTTGGCAGGCACAGAATCCAACGGATAGAATTTTGAAGGAATGTCATGAAAATTTAGCTTTGAAAATAGTTTGGTTAGAATCTATATACCCCTGTTATTATCAACATATATCTAGAAAGATACCAATTTTGGAATTTACTAAGCACCTCCACTTAATAAACAATAAGCAATAAAAAAACACAGAAGCAGTAGTAGCAAATTCTGATAATGTGCCAAAACATTTGATTAGGGATGCTTTCGAGTGCATTAATTTCAATACTTCGCATATTTAATAAAACCCAAGATAACATTTAAAACAATGTAAAGATTAAATTTTAAAAAATGTAACGCAATCTAAATACTAATTAATAATAGAATAATACATTATTTTTTTAAATTGTAACACATGTATATACTTTTCAATCAATTTAAAATCGCAAAATGTAGTTAAATAGAAATTAGGGGTAATTTTAGGTTAATTTCTTAGCTATTAATCAGTGCTGGATCTGAATTTGAACCAGTTCGATGACATGACCTTTGTAAATTAAACTAAAGTACAGAGTTACTATAATCGGAAAATATCTAGAAATTTTGGGGACCTTTAATGCAGCCGGTTGTCTACGCTGTCTTTTGATAATCCTGTTCTAGATATCTGTAAGTAACTCAAAATGTTTCTTTGAGATACTTACAGTTATAGTAGTGGCTTGGTGGCAGTGTTCACTTTGGGGCTGGTGGCTCATAGATTTGAAATTCGGTTTTACTCCAAATTTGCCAATTTATCCTACGATTCTACCTCAACAAGCATTTTTATATTAATGTGATTTTAATGTTTGATGAGGAACAGGAGCGGAAGATAAGTGACATATGTCCCCCCTTATCACTTAACACAGATTCACTAGTACGAGAAAGGTTAGTCCACAAATAGTGCTTGTGTAATTTGGAAGCGTATAAAATTAGTATGGATATGATTGATTTTGAAACATTTTCATGCTGACAAATATTAGAAAAGATTAAAGGTATCTGAAATCTTCAAAAATATGTACATGTAAAAAAATAGAGGTAGTTACGTTTACAGCTATATAACATAACTAAATTATTAGAACAATTGGGCATATCGGAATACCAAATATGCTAGGATTCAAATCCACATTATTTCTCTCCAAAACTCTTAGAGCTTACTATTTTGGGGGGGGGAGGTGAGTTTATGTTCTGGAGATGGAAGATTTAGAATAGATTTGGCTAAATATTTAATTTTATAGTAATGCTAAGTATGTCTTCGTATATCAACCATCTTCACATCACAAAGATTAAAATTCTTAGCTGACGTAATTGTTTAACAACAATTCAAAAACACATTTCTCACCAATTAACCTAAAAACCTAACCTGTATAATCAAAATTTAACACCCTTAATACAACAAATCTTTAAATAAATCAAGCATCATTATGGAAGTTAAATTGTACCTGAAATTCAACGAGAAGCGTGACCATTCGAAAGGTTCAAACATGCAACTTCTGCGCCAGAAGCAGTCAAAAATGCACGATGATTTTGTCTAATTGTTGACCGTTCAGATGTATAACAACAATTCAAACTCATATCTGTCAGCGACAATCCACTTTAAATTCAAAATATAATCAAAATCCAACCTCTTTTTTAAACGAATCTCTCAATGAATTTAAATATGATTATATTAATTAAAACTGATGAAATTTAATAAATAGAATGATTAATATGCTGTTCAAATTCACAATATTTATGCCTCATCAGTTCCAAAAGCTAACCATCCTTGGTAAACTTATTCTTAATCTAATTACCAAAACCATCAGTGTTCGTATTCACTGGCATTCGAATCAATCAACATGCTTTGGTGCTTTCAGTTAAAGACCCGTGCCTAGAATTATATCATTCAATTCAAATTCTCATCCATATGAACCATTCAAATGGAGGCATCTCTTTCCCTAACAATCTTTTACGAAAAAGGAATGAACGCACTTGGCTATTCATTATGAAGACCTTTCACCTGGATTCGACATCATTTCATTGGATAAATCTCTTTGTCCTTGGCATCCTTTACGAGGGCGCTAATAGACATCTTTCTAGCGGGAAAGCAGGTAGTCCATAAATCGTACCGTGAAGCTCCATCTGGTGGCCATTACGGGAGTCATAACTTATCGATGTGGGTGACAAATCACCGGTGAATTTTATCGGTGCGACGGATCGGTGACGGAGTTTTCCACCCTTTTAGCCCGAGGACAACCCTTGCCTCGGCACAAGAAATGAACTCGATAGCGATTATATGGGCTCATTTTCGTGAAATATGGCCTTGCTACCGATGCGGGGTTCGCGCGCGCCCCATGAAAAGTAGAAAGGAACCAAGGACTGCTATTTGGTAGTTTCCTGAATGGTTGCAGTGAGTTTTATTGAATTTAAATATGAGATTTTACTGGATCAATCAGGTATGGCAACACCTAGCTCCCAAATCGATGGGATAAATGAATTACAATGCTTGAACGAACGCGAAGTAAAAGTCAACATACATTTCAGTTTCTTGCAATTGCGGTTTTTATTATTTGTACGTATTTATATCACTAAAAGTATTTATTTCTTTGTAAGGAATCAACATTTATAGAAAGTTTTGGTAGGTAAGTTATCTTATTATGGGAAAAAAAGCCTTTAATCTGTTTTTAATTCGATAATGCAAATTAATACTTAGCGCAATTGTTAAATACTTATAAACAATTAAAAACTTGATTCAAATATATATAAAAAATTATTTAGGTCGAAAAATATTGCTTTCTGTCTGTTATTTTTGTATTTGTTAAATGTTTAAATATTTCAACATTAGCAGCTTTTTATATTGAGAGTCACCAGAGTTGAAAATGTAAATTCTTCATCCATTTATATCTTTTGTTCAAGGTGAAAAATGATCTTGTATCTTAGAATAGTAGATATTTAGTCATGCATGATATAGCCCAGCGGACATTTTTCATGGAATTTTAGGTCCGTAGAATTCACAGCGTTTATAGGTGAAATCTTAAGCTCGAGAAAGTATGTGTTACATTTTGTGACTCCAAATTTCTTGAAATTTCCTTCTCGGGTGGTAAAATACTTTTACATTTTAGAGGAATTAAATTGTTCATAATTTACAAAAAAAGAAAATAAATTTCAAGATAATCATGCTTAGTCTAAAGAAATGTAAATTATTGAATCTTATTATCACATATTCAGGGGAGTCTGTCTCAAAATGAATCTTAAGATATAATTAGCTGATTACATAGAAATAATAACAAAATCAAAGCCTTCTTATTAAAGAAGAAACGTTGTCTTCGGTACATTAAAAGGAAAAACATTTAAAGCATATAATAAAAAAATGTTAGACTATTTTGTCTGAATGTCAAATTATATTATTGATTTTCCTCAAAAGTGGGGACAGTAACAAAACATTTCATGGTTTTGCCATTTTATTGTCGATTAAAACATTAGGAATCCGTGAACATTGTTTCCTTTCCCTTCTAGTAAATTCATAGGATTCTGAAAATAAAATTTTTAAAGATAGAAAATATAAGAAAATCAAGAATTAATTTTCCAACTTATTATAACAAATTCTTTTAACTGATCATATATACCAATAAACTGAAATTTTAAACGTTACAAAACTATCAATTTACCTCTTGAAAAATATCGAATAATCAGCTCTTCCAAAGGAAAAAGTTGTATTTTAAAGAAGTAATCAAATGAACTTTTATCATTTTCGATTTTCTTTTTATAATATATTGCTTACAAATAATCCTTAACTGATAATCTTTGGTACATTCAACTAATTTCGTTTTGCAAACTCATTGTTATTGGTTTAAATCGTTTCCTGAATGTTAGAAACTTTTTTCTGTGAAAATAATTTTGCATTTTTGCCACATAAATACCAGTTTAAAGAAAAAAATCAATTAGAAAACATTTTGGAAAAGAGTAAACGTAATGTTAAACCATTTCCTTGTATTCATCTTCCGTTTTATATATTTGTAATGTATCTAGTGAGACCTTAAATAGCTATTTTAGCTTAAAATAGTATTTAAGTGTGTTTGTGCTTGGAAAGGAAGAAAATCCTAAAATGTTTTGGATCAATCATGAAATCAATTTGACTCTAAAATCAGGCAACATCATTTCTTATTGTCTTATTTCTTTTTTTTCTCCTCATATTTGAAATTTTTTGATATAGTTTCGAAAACTAATTTTCTTCAGATAATTTTTTTTATTGCGAACTGAAAATTAATAAATATTATATATTCAATCCTGTGAGCTTGTCGTACTATAACTTCGTTGATTTTTGTAACTTTTTTAAAAAAAGATTTTCAACCATTGTTGTAAGTTGGGCCTACTAAAATTATCATGAAAATAGATTTATATAGTATTTTTGTAAATGTGACAACTCAAATGCAAGTAAATATAATTATCAGAAATGCGTCTTCTTTGGTTGATAAAAAAGACCCCAAATAAGTGCAACAATTATAAATGTATGTCGAATTCACTTTGAATGCTAATAAGAAAATATGAATTAAAATGTGAATTAGTAATTAAATATCAAATTAAAATATTAAATAACTAGGTAGGTGAAACATGTCTTTGATTTGAAAACATTAGAAAGACAATCAAGATTTAATTTTTATAAACAGTTTTATAAACAAAATATCCACTAGGTTTAATAGGTTTTTTTAGATAATATTTTGAATAAAAAGCTATCTTTTCTATTAATATCTTCAAAATCTAACCGAGATTAAAAAATAAATTCAGGCAATGAAATCTTGCGTTAACTTGCGTCTAACTGGATATGGATGAAGGATTTGGACTGGAAGACACCTTGTTGATTGGTCATACAATGATTGCATTTGTGTTTCCGCATGTCAGGCAAGTAATGATCTATCTTTAGTTCAAAATTTGAAACAAATATACAGTTTTGGTGTAAAAATTTGGTAATGAATTTGATCCGATGTTGTCATTCTGAACATAGACAGTTACTATTATTAATCGATAAGTTAAGTATCTTTAAAATTACTTTAATTCTATAAAAACTTAGTCAGAATAGGAGAAAGATGAGTTGACCATTATTGATGTATTTAGCACCGAGGACTTTTATAAAAAATGTGTTGTAATCGGTACAGTGGTTGTGACCGGAAATTCTGTCAAGATCCCCCCCCACCTTCCACGCGCATAAGGGAATGTTTTTAAAATTGTATTTTTGAGATTTCTATCATTGATGATTCCTATTTATGATATACCTAAAGTCGATGCGTTTTCACATGAAATAAAAATTGATGAAATCGGATTATAATTCCAAATTTTGAAAACTGTATCGAAAGAAAATAAATTTTAGTTAAAGCAATTGGGCACTATAAAGCAAATTTTCGAATACCAGGTTTGCATTCGTTTATATCAGCTCAAATTATTGAGATTTTGTTGTTGTTGTTTTAAATATACTTTATATGCGATTGATAAAATAAGCCGTTTACTGCCTCTTATAAGTAACTCTTTGCCGTTTAACCAATCTTGGCTTTAATTTAAGCACTTTTAAACAGAAGTAGCATCTCCTTTGTGGCCAAAGTCTTTGGATCCTTTGTGGGGAACCGCGACCTGCAGATCAGTTGGGTAACGCAAATAGGTTTTGTGCGCGATAACCATCGGTATTTCCTGCGAAGGGACGCCCCATTTCCGACTGTCAGCCCCGCAGAAGGGAAAAACAAAGCGCTGCGGAGGGGAAATTAAAATGGCAACCTCCCGTTTTAGCTTAAATGCCCCAAGAAAACATAGGATATGATTGCTAAAATGGCTCCAGGGGACTTTCGAAGGTCAGAAGCAATGCAATTTTATTGTTTATGACCCCAATTATCAGATACAGAGGCATAGTTTCAAATAATTCTATACATTTTTTGAACTTTTAAATATCATGTCATAACATGTTTTTGGGATGAGATTTTTGCCGTCAACAAAAATACGTAGGCGAAGAATAGAAATTTTATCATCCGCACAAGCATTTAAAAAAATCAGCTTTTAAAAATGCGTTGTCATCGCATTTACAAAAGCTCCGATAAAAAAAGTTAATGACTACCGCAAATAAAACCTAGGAAAATGTCATTTTTTGCACGTGATTATATGAAATGAAATAAATAGGTGATGTGATATTTTTTTAAACAATGCGAGACAAAGTTTTTTGGATAGTTTGCGATACTAAAGTGACTCCTTCCATGAAACAATTGAAATAAATAAAAGTATAATTTAACTTGCACGAGCACGCGGTGCTTGGTCATTGAAGAAATGATGTTCTCACATGATACATTGAAATAAGCATAGATTTCATTTTAATCTTTTATTTTGATGATGAAACATTCTAGATAAAGTTCTCTTGATTTAAGTTTGTACGTTTCTTATGTTACATATCCTAATGAAATGCGATATTTTAATCCGTAACTTAATAAATCATTAATAAACGTATAAATAAATCGTTTTGTATATTTGGTTATGTATGTTACTCGTATCTTCCAAGACATCGGGCCAAACTAAGCCAAGCATTTTGTGATTATAATTTTAATCAGAGAAAAGATGCTGTCAATTTTGGAAAGTTCAGACATTAGTTAAACAATCATTTAGAAATTGACCAAAATTTAGTCGTTTTTCAGTAATAACTTTTGAGAAAATTAATCCACAGAAAATCAATTAATTTCCTTATAGAATTTTGTTTTCAATGGTACCAATTTCATTTTCATGCTAGTATACTTAAAATTTTTATAAACTTTTTTTAACATTTAATTATTGAACAGTTGCAGTAAAACATTATTTTAACGTTTAAATGCACTTAGTTATTGGACAACGATGGCCATTCGAATAACATTGCATTTATTTTTTAATATTTATATCGCATTAAAAATATTTTTAATAAAACACTTTTTTAAAATTAAAAACGCAAACAAATTGAGTTTAAAAGTTGACGGTTACCAATTTATATCAGGAACAGGCATTTTTTTTATTATTTAACTCAAAAACTCACTAAATATTTCTTATCATTTAATATTTAAGCACAGAATTCTTAAATTTTAAATATTAATGACAGTAGAAAAGTAGCTATTGCTGAATTTTAAAAATCCTTTGGGTCAAGTGATATTCTCATTTATTTAAACGTAGACGTTTGTAACGTAAAAGTAATACTATATATATATATATATAGTAATGTTTGTTCAAAACAGTTTTTGTCTTAAATGGGCATTGTAAAATCAAAACTGAATATTGTATTAGAAAATGTTAAGAAGTTTCTCAGAAAATAAGTTAAAAATTGTTTTCATTTCTGTCGTACAAATATCTGATATTTTAGATCCCTTTGAGGTCGCAATAATCATCTTTAGAACTATTACTGATAACATTCATACATTGAATGTGAGGAAAATTTGGGAAAAAGCGTAATTTTTTAAGGGGTAGACATTTAATGCACTAAATTTATTAAATTAAATTTATAATTTTCGGGTAATATTTGGACTAAAACCGTCAACGAGAATAATCAATAAATTTCTTACAGTAAACTTATAGTTTTGATTAATAAAGTGGATGCAAAACGTCAATGAGAACAAGCGTATACGCGATATTCCAATATCCTGATGGAACGTTTTTTAACGTTACTTTTCCCTTCAAAAATTAATTTAATAATTATAATGTTTTGTTAGTTGCATTCATTGATTAAATTATTTAGGGCTAAAATAAGAAGTTGGGATTATTTCAATTTCTTTATTCTATTGAATAAAAAATTGTATTTGTTGTTTTAACCGAAATCGTATATGCAGTTTAAATTCCTTGTAGCGACACTAGTAAAGTGTTAAAAGCTAAAGAGGCTTGAAAAAGTGATGCTTGAAACTATAAATCGCAAACCTAAAGAACTCTTAAAATTAAATTTAATTTTAAGAGATGTTTAATATATGCTTTTGAACATTATGTTTGCAAGATATTTAGATTCTGATAAAAAAAAGAACAAATTAAATATAATCAGTGATTCAATCTCCCAAATAATACTTTTATAAATTCTTTTTAATTTAATTTATTTTTATTATTGTGTAGTTTTCAATTTAAAAAGTCTCAAGCTGTGAATAAAATAATAAAAACTTTCTTAATAAATTTTATTTGTTCTTGTGTCTTAATTTTTTTTATTTAAGTAAACATGAATTAAACTAGTATTTAATATTCAGTTAATGTAATTAATGAATTTTCTAGATTTTGAAAAATTGTTTCTTTTCAAGGCAGAAAAAAAGTATTAAATATTTCACATAATTTGAAAAATAGTGCACTTATGCCGTAGAATATAAATATCGAATCTTTTAATCTCAAATATTTAATCTTATTGGAAAGCTGCAACTTTTAAATAGCATTAAAAAGCGTGATTTATTGTAGAAAAAATTTCTGCTATAGAAAATTAAACCAGGATTATCTATAAGAAGATATTCACATAATCAAGAAATATTCGATGATAAATACTTTTGTATTTTTTAATATATATTTACAAGAAAAATAAACGAGAAAACCATTTAATATATAAATCTCTTTTAAAGGAATATGGAGGTTACAAAAATACCATGGTATTTCAGACATAAGCTGTCAATTCCTGATGAACATTGCAGTCACCTCTGTAGAAGTCGCTGTGATATCAGAACTTGCTCATATTGAATGTGTGTTTGCAATGTAAGCTTTATTTATCTGCGCTTTATAAGGTAATTCAGGTATGTTTCCATGATTTTTATTATTTCATGAGTTGATTAGAGAATATATATTGAGAACGATTCATGAAGGTAAATGTACATTTGAAGAATTATTTGTATATAATGCATGTGTTGAATATGGATTACAGCGAGGATTATGGAATGTAACAATTCATCTTAGCTTTCTGTAATGTATTAAGATTTTAAGTATCTGCGTTTTTCTTTTGATAAAGAGTTTTTTCGCAGAGTATTTTTCATTTCTTTAGCTGGTTGTCAGAAATAATAATTCTTCATAAAATGATAATGTTTATCAATAAAATCTTCATATGAAATATTCTTCTCCAAATGAGAATACTTCTGAGAAAAAAATTGCCATAAAAAAGTAATTGTAAAGAAGTATCTTTAATTAAAAGAAAAATCTTGAATAGAGGAAAGATTTCGATAAGGTTTCGATGTACTTAATATCTCTATTTACACCCGGTTCATTATCTCCTAAGAAGGCGATATTACTTCAGTTGATTATGATAATACAATAAACAAAATAAAACTGATAGAAAATAGTAGTTTTTTCTAATTCTGAATTTTACAGTGATATAGAGTGGTTGTACTGTGTCTAGTTCTGTGTATGGGGCGCATGTGATAAATATGCACTGTGTGAATATGATATATATTTGTGATTGTTTAAAATATAAGTTTATTGGGAAATACTATATCCATCTTGCTTAATTTATATCATTCACATTTCTAAATTTTTATTCTGGTTAAAAAAACGCTTTTTTACCTGTGTTTTTTAAACATGTGTTATGTGTGCTAAAAAAATGTCGTGATCTTTTGTCATTCAATTCTTGATTGTAAAGTAAGACAGTAGTTTTACTTACTTCATTAAATTTAAGGCGTGAGTGTTAAATTATATATATAAAAAATCTATACTTTAGTAACTCTTGTAAATCAGTTTACCGGATAGAAAAAAAGCAATATCTCTGCAAATTTGCAAAAACCAAATTAGGAATGAGATGTATCATATAGAAGTTAGTTTATTCCATTTCGAGAGCTTTGTTTACAATTTTGTTGGAAAATGTTTTGCGTTATCTTTTTGCAGACTTCAACAATCTAAAAGCAAATGAGTATCCATTATTCCTAGTATTGGTTCTTAATTATCATTATATACTCTGTTTATTCCTTCATTCAGTTATAGTCATTCCCTAGTTTCATTAAGCTTTTATGGTAAACTGTCTAAAGGATTTGGGAGTACTAGATTACAACCAAAATACATTAAAGTCGCTAAACTTGCTATTCACTATAAACAATTTCAGGTTTGCAATTGCAGGAAAATTCTTGGGAGCAAAAACACATGAGATTCAGGCTTTTTGTCCAACATTTTTCATGCAATATATGAAATGAGAATTGTAATGAATTATGATTTAATTAAAGCATAAAAAAATTAACTTTTTGATTTACTTAGGATATTTTTTTATGAAATATATTCAAAATAACTCTTCTGCTCTCCGAGAATCTTCATGAACCTGTTTTATTAATTCTAGTTTTATATTTAATGGAGATAAAACTATTTTATCTCCGTAGACTAAACGAATTATATTTATTTTTCTCAAGTTATCATGCTGTATCTTTTTGGAAGCCTATTATTTTGTGTAATGCAATAGTTTGGTTCTTTTATATCATAGGTAAAAGAATGATATTTCACTTATTCCTCTTGCAGTCAGATAGAAGTTAATTCTTTTTAAATCAACGCAAATCACTGACTGAAAATTGTATATTGAATTGTTTGAATCAAATCTATAGCATCAATTACTTTTTTAAATTCATGAGCTTTCCGAGTTAAAAAAAATCTTTAACATTTTTGTTTTCTTTTTTTTTTAAATTATTCCTCAAACAAGGAATGAAATTTTTAAACCTTCTAAAAATTAAATATTTTTATGTGAGAACATGTTTTGGTTTGAGGGTTTTGAAGCCTCAAAATGTGTCGGCAACGAATTGGTGATTTATCGCTTTTGAGGCATCATTTTTTCACTTTTAGGGTTAATAGTCCATTATTGTCCCATTTGGCGATTTATAGTTAAAATATAATAATTTAAAAATTGAAATTTAATTTGCAATTCAAAAGTTTAAGTCAACGGCAACGTTATCATATTTTTTTTTGTCGTTAAAGTGTTTTTATCATGAGAGAACATGTTGTATTGGTTTGAGGTTTTTGAAGCCACAATGAAAGGGCCACAAAATGAAAGTTGGCGATTTATTACTTTCCACTTTTATTTTTTCAATTTTCCACTTTTATGGTGATTAGAAAAAGGTAAAAAGGATTGTAACATTCGGTGACTTATCACCAGCAAAAAGTTACAACTTGGCATGAATGTCCGCCATGAAATAGATTCTCGATATTTCGGCGCATGAGTATTCTGATGATCCCATGGTTCTAAATTTGTTTAAATTATTTATTGACTTGAATTAAGACAAACAATGCTTTAAAAACAATGTTCTCACATGATAACATGAAATTTGAGATAACAAATTTCAGTTTTTTAAAAAAAATTTAGCTTCGTAAAACCTCAAAGTTGAAATGATGCATTTTTTTCATTATTGGATGTGAAATCTGCACATCATATATATATATATATATATATAAATTCCGAGTACTAAATAAAATCCTGTTTTTAAATTTTCTTGTGTGCATATATTTAAAAAACATTTAAAATATTATATCAATGTAAAAAGTACTGAAGTTTGATTTTTTTTATTTTACGGCTATGATAAAATTTTTATACGAAGAAAGTTTTTATAAACTAAATAATATTTCACGTCTTGTGTTTTTATCTGTAAATTTATTTATCTAATGGATACTTAATTAAAATTTGTTCTTATTTATTGATAACTAAAACTTCATTTTGACATTTTTCGTGTTTAGTTATAAATTTACTCAAGTTTTAAAAAATCCTTTTGTTGAGAATAAAACAACAAAAACGTTTTAAAAATGTTTTAAAAAATCTGTAAAAGGCACTCAGACCACGAAAATGATGGAATCACTCAAAATCAAGGCGTTACATTATTAATGCAGCTATCACAAATCAACTAAAACCACAAAACAAACCTCCCTTTTAATAACAATAAACGTTTATTACCAAGAAAGTAACCTTTACACAGTTTCTTTCCAAGGTTTACCGCGTTGATTTCAGCCGTTTAAAGGCATTTCAGGTAAATTCCTCTCAACTACTGACATCAAAGCGGATTTATTTCGCAACAGATAATATTAAAAATAAGACGCTGCATCAGGATGTTGTGATAGCCGGCTCTACCCTTTAATTGGAGGAGTAAATTATTGACCGCAAGCTATCATTTTCACCTTAGCTGCATAATTGAACGCTTTCTGTGGGCGGGGGTAACATCCTTTATAAAATCTTAATCGCCGCATGACCGATTATCTGCAGTATTTCATCGACTGTTGTTTTTTCAGGGTCAACATTGTAGTTCAACCTTTTGAAAAAGTATGTTTTTCCTTTTAGAAAAAAAGGTAACGAGCTGATCGTGACAATTTTCCTTCAATTTTGACAGTTTGACTGCAATAGGAAAGAGAAAAAAAACTTTAGTGGCAGATTTTTTTAATAAATGATTTTACATGGCCATTAGAAATATTTGTTTGTAATTGGTGATTAATCAGATAATTGTACTATTGGCATCCTCCAACATAATATTGTTTTGGGTAACGGATACCGACATCTATAAAACTGAATGGTTTTGCTGCTCTTTTTCTCATATATTTACGTGTCACCCGGTTTTGTTTTCACTGCGTCCCATAACAATACGAGAGAGTTAAATCGACTGTCAATCAATCCGAGTGGTCCAAAAATTTGATATAGAACTATAATCCTACAATAAAATGGTATGCAAAATATTATGTGTCGCGCTTATTACATTTTTAAGTTACTATTGTTCGCATGGACTTATAAGTTTCTTATAAATATTTTGTTGTAAAGTTGAAAGGAAATTGCTATTTTGGTTTCAAAGCTCTTGGAATTACTATTCTGAAATATGTACCTGGTCACATCCAGGTGCATATTTCCAAAAGTGTATTATCTTTATTCTCAAAATTACGTGGTAAGCAGTCAGTCTGACAGTGTCATTACATACGAATATACATTCTTTTATTAATATGATATATATTTATAATAAAGCTTGAGTATTACTCATCAACTTGTTGTACTCAGATACATTTATATATTTACTGGCAGACATAAGATATATATTGTAAATTTACTGGTAAATCTAATGTCAAGTCCGTGCTTTCAAACGTTCCGGAAAGTACCCGAGAAAAGCAA
Organism: Argiope argentata; assembly: GCA_026289955.1. NCBI lineage: Eukaryota > Metazoa > Arthropoda > Arachnida > Araneae > Araneidae > Argiope > Argiope argentata. Next base: position 696,306 of record JAOUZG010035699.1, read on the forward strand.
GGATTCAACAACATAACCTGAGAAAGTAGAAATATTATGTCGAAAATTACAATGAAAGAGTAACTACAAAAGAGACCTTCTCCAAATCAAATAATTTTCTAAAACTTTCTCGGTTAACTCCCCCATATCAACGGCAAACACACAGCAGAAAACCGAAGTCGGCGCAGGCTACTGAGTGCCTAAACTGCCAAAATTACGAGAAACCCAAACCGGTTTATATCCTGTCCAATCCTGGAAGAAAGTCCATCCAGTTTCACCCGGAATATTTACCACGTCCTACAATAAAACGGGTCCTTTCCCTCCAAAAAATGACGTCAATTACACCAACTTCCAACTCGGCAGCAAACAACCTTTTTAACTGCTCCCTTTTCCGATTCGCAATCGGAAGTTCCCAAACTTCGCACCCTAAAAATCGGCCCAAAATTCCGACACTCGAAATGGCAACGGGCGAATATCGTCCATATTGGTCCTTCCAAACGACATCGGGGCGGTGAAATACGGGAGACCATCTAATGGCTTCCCACTCATTATTTCGCCATTATAGTCCCCACTGCGAGATACTTTAACCACCCCTTTCCCCCACCTGCATATTTACCGCACACTTGGACCCGAGCCTCTTAAATTTGGAGAGAGAAAATTCACTTCGAAGTCACTGAAAATGTGTCTCTGTTAATGGTGTATTTAGAAGGTGGGTGGAGTGGGGGGGGAGAGAAGGGCTTCTATGAGGGATCGGTTTGACGTGTGCTTGCTGATTTTGTGGCTCTTCGGTATTGATGAATTAAAAGAAATGGCTTTTTGAAAAGTTCCAGCTCTTTCGGGAATGGTTGAAAGAGGTGTTGTGTTCTTTTCTTTCTTTTGGTTCTTGCATGTTTGCTTTTAGTCTGTTTTGGTTGTTCATTTACTTTTGTTTTGTCGACCCATTTAGAATCTTCTGTCTTATTGAGACATCGTAATGCAAAAACTGTGACTCAGCAGGAAAAACAAATATTAATTTTGTATTTTCAATTTAAACGCGATGATCTTATGCGGGTTTACTTTTTGTAGCAACTAGATGTTAAGAGACAAGATCATGCCAAATCTTGAATAGTTTAAGTGAAAATTTTACATTTGTTGTGCATTATGCTTTTAAGTGTTTATTTATAACAAACATATAAAATTCAAAGTCTTATCCTTAAATAAGAATTTTCCTGTGTGTTGTGAGGGAATTCCAACTCTTGCCTTGTTTGTTGAACTTAAATTTAGCTGAACTTTGATATTAAAGATTTTACAAGAGTATTTTCCAATATTTAATCTCAGTAGTGCTTTCAGTATTTATTTACACCAAATTCAATGCTTTTATTTATTTATTTTCATTTTTTGAGCGTTTTAGGTTAAAGAAATCTATCCCTATTATTCCTGTTGTGTTATATTCAGAAAGTGCGGGTTCCAACGACCCTTGAATCTTCAGATCAGTCAGTCACCCCTTTGAGCCTCTCTTGTGGTTTACTGCGGCACTTTAATGTCTGTTCAATTTTACCGACAATACTGGCCAGAACCCTAGAAAACCACAAGAGAAGGTCAAAATGGGGTGGAGGGGGAGTGTACCTTGTCTGAAAATTTACAGTTCGTTGGAACACGGCTTAAGACTGCAAAGAAATGACGTTTATATAGGTAATTGATCTTTTGGTAGTCCTTGGAAAGGAAAAATTACCCCCTTATTAGTTTTACTCTTTATTAGATTTCTGTTTTGGAAAGGGTCGTCTTACTGTTTGAGAATACTTCCTTCCTTAAATCTGTGCAGTATGTGCTATTCTAATATTGAACTATAAGCTGGAATGAAATTATTCAAAAATGCTTTAAGTTGCAGAAGCGATTATTCGATGGTCGTATAAATGCATGGCAATCCAGTAAAAGGGGGTAAAAAATAGTCTTTCTTTCAGAAATAGCTGAAAAAAATTAACAAATTCTATTCTTTGGTTTTGCTCAAGTAAGATGTAATATTTAAGTTTGTTTTGGTGTTTTGTAACCTCTTTGGTTTGTTTTATTTTGTTGACATATTCAGACTCTTATTGGAGATTTGAGGCAACTTAATAGATTTTATTGCCAGTTGAAATTTGTTATTTTTTCCTTTCCAATTTGTACCCTTTATTGTCTAGTGCACCAATTTAGATTCAATACTAAATGAGACAATTACTTGTTTTGTGTAACAATTTCTGGTAATTTATTTTAAAGATTCTAGTTGAAACTTGCCCTATTAGTTTCTGTATCCTGGAATTTATTAAATCTTCCTTATTTAAAGTGTTTATGTATAGTTCATAAAATATACTTATAAAAATGATTAATTCAGAAACAAAGAATGTACTATTTTCATTACATGTTTATTCTAATTCTATTTACATGTTTCCTTTCTTCATATTTATTTTCAAAGATTTGTAACGCGATATTTTAATGTAGCTTCATTTGTTATAGTACTGATCGGTGCATTGCCATCAATGAAATGTAATTGTTTGATAGCTTTTGATGTAATATCTTGCACCAACTGTTATTTTAAAAAGCTGTTTGATGTGATAATGATTATAATTACCTGATCCTACTGCTGCAGAAAATCTTTCAATAGTTACACATAACGATCCTTAATACTTTTCTCCACAATGAAGATTTCAACTTTCAAGTAAATTTCCTTTATTTGGCAAGAAAATCTCCACATATAGATTTGTTGCAATAAAATCAGGAAATGATCATCATTATCACAGAGGTCATTATCAGAATTTTTTAAAAATGAAGTAGTTAACATAGCACCGACATTTCGATTCTCCTTTCCAACCATCACACAGAGCACAATCTAAGCTTATCAAAATAAACTCACGTTTTTTATCGTATCCCAAATTCTCTGTATTTTCAGGTCACACACCAGCCTCTTGGATTCTCTGCCCTCAAGTCTGCTATCTATTGATCTTTAAAAAAAAGTTTAACTGCTCTCGATGCCACAAATGTCAAGTCATGCAATCTAGGCTCTAATGACTCCATGACTAATCATAGTAATTTGTTCCATGAAAAACAAAAGCACTTCTACTAGGATATAGATATATAATCGAGGCACACACAAAAAGCAGTACTTGGGGAAACTCGTCACGTTAGTAGCCAATTAATGCAAAAATGGTAAGATTGCTTCTAGCATACAGTTACAGTAGATCTCACTCCAGAGAAAATTATTATTGTTGACAGTTCTTTTCTCTTATATAATTCCTTTATTAAATGGAATTTCACAAGAAAAAAAATAGAATCTCGTTTCTTAATAGAAATAAGGCAAAAGTTTTTGCATTTTCCAAAACCCCCATGTTCATATCCAAATATGTCGCCAAAATCAAAGGTATTGGATCTGATATCTATTTATTTTCCATTAAGAATTCCTGTCTGTTTCCAACTATGAGATTTCCACTGCAAGTAAATTCTATTATAGATTGATGTTGTTTTTAGAAGGAACTTAGCATTCGCAAGTATAGTGGACTCTTAGAACAGCATTTATTAACTATGGGCAATGAAGGTTTCTGTCAGTTTTCTTTCCATGCAAGAAAATCGAATAATATTCTCCTATTTATTTAAAAAATAAGTTCTGATGTCGCATGAAATTTTTCAAAAAATTTAATATATTTAGTAAAATATGAATAAAGATGTAATTAAATCTTTTAATCATTAATTGATTTTTTCTCCTTAATTTTCCGACATTTATCGACAATATGTATACAAATTTTGTTCTTATCAAAAGGTACTTCTATATTAACTCAATATATTACTCAATGTTAGCAAGAAAATATTTATCAAAGCTGATTCCTATAGCCAGTAATTTTTCTTTACATTCAAAAAGAATTGGAAAACGTTAGTATGATATGAATCAATAGTGTTTGGATATTAGAAAAACCAACATGTTAAGTTGTTGGTCAATTGTGGATCTATCTTTGCAGTGCATTTAGAATCCTATAATTTACTGAAGAAACAACAAAAACTATACAGAGGTGAAAAAAGATTCTTATGAATTTGAGATTCAAATTGGATGACATCTTATTTAGGATATATATAGTTAACTAATATATTTAAAAAACACCACAGATACTTGTGCATATCAAAGTGATTTCTCTATTTTTAATTAATCCATATTTTGAATTGATTGCAAATTCAAACACAAAAGACGAATCATAAATATGACGTTGTGTGCAAGGATTAAAACTAATATAGAAATTTAAATCACAAATGCTAAAAAGTTGGAGACAGATCCTGACCATTGAGACCAAAGAGTCACGGATTTCAGATACAATTCCACAAAATATTTCTGACTATGAGTGATCTGGTTTAAATTATTCTCCATCTAATATGGTGTGGGAATTCGATGAAGGATTTATTACCTGAGTAGTCATGCTCTTTCTTCATACCATCACGAGGTCTGTTTCGAAACTTATTGTTGATTTAACTAAATATTACCCCGAGAAAAGCCTGAGCATCATTTGAGGTAGGCTTTTACAATTTCAGAAGATCAAAATTGTTCAAATAAAAGATTAGTTTCGCGAATCAAAAATATCAGTGTCAAGGGAAGCGGTCATCTCCGGCAATCTGCACATCCCTTTATCGGTCGGCAGGCAAAAGACGGCGACTATTCCATTAAGGGCTTTCAGTCCATTACCGCAGAGCGGTCATTTGGCGTAACGAGATCAGCTCGCGAGGCGCACTTTGCAAACCTTTTAATGTGTCTTTTCTGTGCCAGAGATTAGCGACCGCTGGAAGAACTGCTCCGGAAAGAGTTCAAAGTGGAACGAGTTGCCGGCTTTTAAGGAATCCGCGCGCTAATTAGGGGGATTAGTTTCTGCAAGGAGGCCTTCTGGAATGTGTCCGAGAACTGCCATCGATGATGACGATAATGATTGATTTTATTTTTACTTCGCCTGATGAAGATAGCCAGGATGGCCTTGTGGTTCGTTTCAGTCTGAAAATGTCGTCGCCTCTGCTCGGATTTAGTAGTTGCTGAAGTATGTTGCAGAGATTGTGCCGGCCATCAGTTTTGTCATTCTTGATGGCATACTATAAGCCGCTTTGAGTTAATCTTTAGACTGTTCTGTTTACTGTACTGTCTAACTAAATACAATTCTATATTTGGTAATATGTTTGGATTTAACTGTCATTAGAAATTTAAGATACGTGTACATTCTATATAATTTTTACGCTGCATTATAACGTCTTAGCATTGTATTATAACGTTGCATTATACGTCGCATTATAACGTCATTATAACAAATGGCTTATAGTTGTAGAAATAAAATAATTCAGTTCTTGAATAGATTTCGGACAAATTTATTATGTCAGAACATGTTGTTTTGGGAATGAGGTTCTTTGGCATCAACAAATATCCGTAGGCGAAAAATAGAAATTTTAGTATATCCGTAGGCGAAAAATAAAATTTTTATTATCTGCACGAGTATCACAAAAAAAAAATCCTCTTTTAATAAAGTGTTGCCATTGCATTTACAAAAAGTCTGATTAATAAAATAAATTAATGACTACAGCAAATAAAACCTAGAAGAATGTCATTTTGAGAACGTGATTATATGAAATGAAATAAGTAGGAAATGTGATATTTTTTAAACAATAAATGCGAGACAAAATCTTTTGGATCGCTTGCAATACTAAAGTGGCTCATTCAATTGAAACCATTAAAATGAATAAAAATATAATTTAACTTGAACGAGCACGAGATTCCTGGCCGTTCAAGAAAGGATGTTCTGACATGATACATTGAAATATGCATAGCAGATTTCATTTTAATCTTTAAGAGAGATTAAAAGATCGATCCAGATCTTTAAAGCATCGGGAACCTAACTCACCATATTATTTATCATCCACAAATCTCAATTATTATTACTGGGGGGGATTTTCCTAAATTTCATAAAATCTGAAAAAACATAGGTGTTACTTATAATTCCTTTCAAGGAATGAACACAATATTTTTTGAATACAATATTTTTTTGTACGAAGAATTTAGATTTAAAGCACAAATCGCCTTAACTATATTAGTATGTTAATCGCAGCTGCACAAACTATTATTTGAATATAATATGCCACGGGAGGTGCTGAATCACTGCATATGGAAGCATATGAAATTCATACGGTCTGGGCAGGTATTACCTGTAAGACACATTTTCTTCATGTATTAAAAATAAATATTTCCTAATATCCAAACTAATGTGGAAAGAGATAAACTATACCATTAGTACGTTAATGAAAGGGTTTTGACAGAAATTATAGTAAACATAGAGTATTTTCTTACTGAAAATACAAGGAACGATAAATTACAGAGCCAAAAATTATTTTGCATCAAGTACCATTATCGTAAAACATTGAATTTCAATTAAAAATAAATTAATCTCTTTTATGGTAACGTTATATAATCTTTTCTTTTCTTTTCTTTTGTGTGTGTGTGTGTGTGTGTGTGTGTGTGTGTGTGTATGTATGTGTGTGTGAGAGAGAGAGAGAGATTTATCGAATATTGAGCCGTTCTTGTTTCTTACCATATTGATTTCTAAATATTTTTATTAATAAAAAGATGTTTGAATTCTCTTTTCAAGTTTGGGAAATTACATTGATTTTTTTTATTTGCACAATAATTAGTGTTTAAATACTATTTAATACCTTCAAAAGTTATTTTAAAGTTTTTAGCAAAATCTTATGTTAAAACTTCATAATTAAAATTTAATGCAGGAGTTTTTGTTCAAATTTCATATAATTTTCAATATGATCTGAACAATAGAATAAAATTCTTTTCATATAAAATGATTTTACGGTTATTGGAATGTTCCACAAAGCGAAGAAATAAAAATTTCGTTTGATTCAACAAAATCCAATATTTAAAGATTGGACAGAAGTATCTTCATTCTTTCGTTACGGAACTGGTACTGTATTTCGTATTTGTTATTTAGTTATTAATAAGATTTTGAACAAATAATTTGATAAATTTTTAAACTAAAAAGTGCTTTCCTTACATATTTTTTTATCTTATAAAATCACTCTTTCCAATTTTTAAAATAATTCTTTCACCACATGCTTTATATAAAAATTAAAATATATATATATATAAGAAGTTTATAAAGCGTTTCCCTAATTATTTAATAAAATGAAGAATTTTTTACCATTGATTCCAAATTAAATTTATTCGAGTTAGAATCATTGCAAGTTATACATTTCTTACATTAAAGCATCAAGATAACACGTGCAAATTTCCAAATAATTATCATGCAAATAAATGTGTATATTTATGAGAAAAATGTAAGACGAGAATATTTAACGTTATTTGTGTAATCTTTTGCATGAAATTTAAATAACATTTTATTAAAAGGAAATTCAACAATTAGCATAGTTAGAGATATCTAAGTAATTGATAGTTGTAAGTACAATAAAAACGCAAAGGTTAAAGCCATGAACTCCGCGAGTTATTCGCAGAAAGTTCCAGCTATTCTTTTTCTTAATACAACAAAGGAATTTTTTTTAGTCTTTCTCAGAGCATCTAATTTAAACACCTGCCGTTAAAACCATTATAATCGAATAAATTTCATTAGCATAACGTGTTTTTTAGCTTGAGATCGAAGTCCAGAACATCTGTAAGTCACGTTCTTTTGGTTAAACAAAACATTTTATCTGTTTATACCGACGATTTAATAGGCTAATGATGTGCTTCGATCGATGAATAATTGTCTGGCAATTTCCCTTTTGAAGTTGTTTATTCTACTCAAACTTTCGAATAATTACATACTACAAATTACTTACACCACTTTCATATGTTTAAACATTGAATAATAATATAATCTTTTGCATATTAATCTTTAATACGCGGAAACATCTTCATTCATGTTGCTGTCATAAAAAATAACATTTTTCTAGTAATTGGAGAGTTTTATCAGGCTTAATTACGAATGAGATCATATTTTCATTTTATGCAATTAATTATCTTGAAAAAGTGGAATTGAAACCAAGAATCGTGATATAAGGATATAATTTATTTTTGAACCCCAAACATTAAGAAAAATTGCTTTTTCCTAGTTAAGGATATGATATATTTATGAAAACAAATTCTTAATAGATCTGGTGTTCAAAAATTATTCATCTAAAATAGGAATACTTAATAAGCTCTTAATTCATTTTTATTGTTTGATTTCGTAAAAAAAATGTTGTATAAAATTTTCTTCTGAAAACCTTAAAAAAATTATGAATGAATGAATTTAAGAATTAACAAATGAAGTCAATTGATAGTTAAAGCCTGAATTGCATATAGTATTTTGTTCCTAATCTTGACAGAATTAATTATTATATAATAGTTACAATTATTAAATATCTATAGACATCATTATTTGCGGTATAACTTTCGAATAATTACATACTAAAGTTTTCTCACATAACTTTTTCATATGTTTAAATGTTGAGTGTTAATCTAATCTTTCACATATTAATCTTTAATATGCCGAGGAATCTTCATTTATTTTGCTTTTATAAATATATTATCACATTTTTTCTAGTAATGGAAGACTTTTATCAGGTTTAATCAAGAATGAGATCATATTTTCCTTTTATGCAATTAATTATTTTGAAAAAGTGGAATTGAAACTTAGACTAGGGATTTCAGATACTTGATATACGATAAAAAAATTATTTTTGAATCTAAAGCATTGAGGAAAATTACTTTTTTCTAATTTAAAAAGTAATATATATTTATGAAAAATAATAATAAAAAAAAATTCTTAATCGACCGGATATTTAAAATTTATTCTTCCTAAAATAGAAATGCTTGTTAAGTTCTTGGAGACTTCTGTTTATTACTTAATTTCATTAAAAAAATGCAAAAAAAAAAAAAAATTCTGAAAACCATTAAAAAATAAAGTTAAAGGATTAACAAACGAAATCAATTGATAGTTAAAGCTCAATTGAACATATGGTTATTCATACAATTCTTTTATAACAGAAGTATTTTGCTTATAAATCTTGTTTTTAATCTTAACAAAAATAATTATAATTCATTACAATTTCTAAATTATCTATAGACATTATTATTTGCAGTTCAATACTTTTCAATATTCTTTTACTATTTTGAGTTCTATTATTTTCATTGAAAATAGCAAATCAATTCCTCGTTTTCTGTACTTTTAAGCTTCAATAAAACTGAGATTTTGTTCAATCATATATTATAAGCTAGAAATGAAAACACATCGAAATAGATAATTGCAAGTTATAGAATTTGAACTCAACCCTAAATTCAGTTGCTCGAAAGACGAAAAATTTATATTTATAGGATGAGTGATAAATTTATCTTCCCAAGGACCACAAAGGTAACCATAATGAGCATCATTGCTGACTAATAAAGAGTAGTAAATAACAAAATTGGTAATAAAAATTTCACTGCATGCATTTTATTTTCTATACGAAGTATACGAAGAACAAGTAATACAATCGTTAAAAAATCGAAATTTTGTTGATGAAATCTCGAGAGCTCGAAGCCTTTAAGCAAATGTCTGCTTTGCCTATCTGGCCTTCTAAAAATTAACTGACTTTCATTTTGAACTTTCTTTGAAAACAGACGTTTCGAACAAGATATTTCTGTAACCAAGCAAGATGTTAAATGTTCAAGAATTAGGGATAAAACGTTAACTCTATCGGTGTCTTTTTTTTCATATTGAATTTTCAAAATAAGAGTAATTTTTTTAATTAAAAATTCTTTTTTCTATTTTGTGGCCTACATAAGTCTCATTTATTTGGTACTTGTTAGCATTTGACTTATGCAACTTCCTTGCCTAATTTCATTCATTCTGCTCATCCCATTTTAGAGCTTTCATGATTGCTGAGAAACAAACTCAATTTTAAATATGATTATTATACAATCCAAGAATCCTTAATGCCCACGACAAATGAAAACTGTTTGTCTCCTTTTAGCCTATGAACTTGATATGCTTTCGTCGAAATAATGGAAAACAGGAATTCACACATTTGTCTCTAGAATTTATTTCGTTTTGCTCAAAAAGGCGGCAGATTAGTCCTATAATCTTTTCCAGGGAATGACATCGTGGGGCACAAACTCCAACAGGTCCTTTTAAATCCTTGGCTGCGTCTTCTAACGAAGAGAGTGCCTTCCGAAGCTCACTGACCTTCACCAAGGAGTTAACTGCCAACCATTTGCCAGGGTCTTAACCTGCAGCCGATTTCCCACGTGAAAGCGCCGAGGACGCTTTTTACACATCGTTGCATTTTTCCATTAAAAAAGACAACTACCACTTCTTCTGTCTCTGTCCCTTTAAAACAATGGGATCGGAGGGGAGTTTATTTGTTTGTTTGTCATTAACATGCGGCAGAGGCACTTTCTATTTTTGGGGAAGGGTTGTTTTCTGTGATTTCGAAAATTCGTTTTGGTCTTATCGAAAATGTTATCTGGATAATAGGGTCCCGGTTCAGTAGTCTTCAGATTCGAGTTTTTATATATATATATATACACGAGTTCGAATGGTTCCAGTAATATTCTGGTGGAATATTTAGGAGAAAGTGAATGCTCTGTTGGTGTGTAATCGTCTTCATAATTATGTTTATGGTTCAAAGAAAGTTCAAACGATAGATTTTCTGAAAGGTCATTTTGTTAAATGTCTTCTATTATTTTCATTAATTTTTTTAAAACTAGTTGACAAAACCAGCCTTAGTAAGATCAGGGTCTTTTAAGCCCAATAAAAGGATTTTTTCATTGAAGAATCGAATGATTTAAAATTAATAGCATAACAAAAGAACATAATTGGTGAAAAGAACGTAATAGCATTAATAACATAACATTTGAAATTAACATAAAAAAGTTAGTTAATGAATGTACCCTTCGATTTTCTGATATACTTATGTTATATAATTTATATATTGAAGACAACTGTGCAACAATTGACTATCATCAAGAAACAAAATTTTATGAATCCATAATATATTTAATTTATCTAAGATGTCAAATTTTTCAGTTGATTTTCCAACGCCCATGAGCAAACAAGTTGACAAACAGTCAACCCTTTCAAGAAATTGACTCGGAATAAGATACACATTAACAATTATGATGGCAAAACCATACATTAATCCTACTATTTTTCTTCATTTTTGAGTCGTCAAACCAACACGCAAATGGGCAGAAAGGCTCATGTAAATGGATTTCCTTTACAATTAGGTTTACATTTGCCTCATCCTTTGCCTTTAAATTTTCGTGGCAGATCAAATTGATTCTAATCTTTTTCTAGCTTAAAAAGATTAAAATACGAAAATTAATCAATTTTAAATTTATTGAGGCCTGCAACAATGTTTCTTTTGTTCATTTCCTTTGATACCAACTAAGAGAATAAGTAGTTCTTAAATTCTTTAACTCAACTTTGCACTACCTGAAAATGTAGGAAAGGGAATTGGTACAGCTTAATACAACTATCAATTCAGTAAAAACACTGAACGAAGCCAAGAATCAATAGCACTCTTGCACAGGACTCCTTAAGAATAATACCAAATTAGGTACAATTGATCAACCGATTAAAAGCCGGCTGTATCAATTGGGTTCTTTTACCGTTTCAAATTGAAATTTTTTTTTTGTCAATTTCCGCTATTAGCTCACTCTCTCCCAATATATATATCTTTTTCAAATTTTCAATCGTTAATAAAATACTTTTTTTTTCATCCACTCAAGTTCAAATACTTGTAACGGATGACTCTCGATGTTAATACAGTTTTTTTAAATATTAATTCATTCATTACATCCAATTCATTTTTAATATCTTAAATAGAGTTTTAGCAGTTTGTAACAAAAATTGAAATCAACAGGCCCAATCGGTAAAATGCAAGGATTTCGGTATTTTTCAAGTGAAGGTGTAAAATGCGAATTCAATTCTTGCGAAAATCAATCATTTTTTGATAAATTTATATTGTAATTATTTAATAAAAAATAACTGAAATATTTTTTTCTTTTTTGACATAAGTAGGAATATTGACTTAATTTCTTTTAGATTTTGTTTATCATACATATTTATGTTTACGAGGATCAAATAAAAAGTATAGTAATTTTTTTTAGTCAATCTCGAAATTTTTTAGAATTAAAATATTGTATGTCACACTAATGGCTTATAATGAATATCTTAAAATCCACCATGCTTGGTATCTAATAAAAAGTTCAAAGATTGATTTTTTAGAATTCCGGCATGTAAGAAAAGTCTTGTTGGTATTTAAAAAAGAATTTAAAACTATTTATCGAAGCTGATTTCATCGGAAATATCTCATAAATCTATAGAAATTGTTTCATCTTGAAATGTAAAAGCCTTCCACGTATTAAATTGAATAAAGCTATCTTTTTTTTATTTAATTTAAATAAAAAAAACTACTGAAAGGATATATAATATGGCCAGAAATGTAAGTAATCAAATCCAATCAAAGCAAAGTCATTGAAGATGTGTAGCATAACTAAATGTATTACATCCGATAAAATGCATGGATTTTAACAATACAGAATTGTTGCAATTCTTCAGTGCATTTATCTAGAATTAATATTAATAATACTAGCATTCCAAACTAAACTAAAAGCAATGTAGATTGCAGGAATCCACATCAGGTAGATGAATGGAAAATTCTTCGATAATGTCAATTTTCAAAAGATTCAAGGAGTTTTTCAAATATTTAGGTAATGATGAGTGTTTGTGGGCATGAAATGTGTTCGATTCCGCACATTATGAAAGAATATGAGCTTTGTTGTTGTTTCTAATGACCCTTACCATGAAAAAGGGCCGAGGGTGCGTCTCTTGTTTTTAGCAGCACCAACTTTCTTCCCCGAAATATAAGAAGAAAAATTATTATAATCATAAAAATATTTGAACTCGAGATTTTGAAAAATATTTACGTTTCAGACAATCCCGAGCAGGTAAGACACGTTTTTAGAATTACGTTTGTCTTTGAACACGATAACTCAAAAACGCAATGGATTAGATGGTTGAAAATTGGTATATAGACATAGCACCAAATAATTTTTGAGCTATCTTGTTTACAAGTATAAAGATATAAAGTCAAAATTTTTTTTTCAGACTTTTGGTGGTTTGAAATATGCAAGTCCATCAAATCGAGGTCAAATTTTTCGTCGATTAAAATGCTTTATTTTAGAATATTTCATATATAAGAAAATAAACGCAAGTGAAATGTTTTTATGATTTTATTATTAAAAATTATAGATTCGTAGCATGTTTGAAAAGTGGCTTTTCGGTTGATATAGGTCGATCAATCAATTTCTACAAATATGAATGCAAAATCAGTGTTAGTTTTGTAAAGTAAAAATTTGCTGGTATTGGAGAAAAAAAAGGCAAAAGAATAAGGATTTGCTTCGGCTTATCATTAAGATTTGTTGTCTCTATGGTATTTTTAATTGGTTATAATTGCTTTATATGAAGACTTTTTTTATGAAGTCCGTTTACATCATTTGCATTCATTAATTTCCGTCCATTAATTTAAGACTGAAAAATAAAATTTACGATCACAAATTTCTAGTCACCATGTGAAAACTTTATTATTCAGATCTTCAAGACCGTCTGTCAAGAACTGAGAAGGGGGGGGGGAGATATTTTTTAGATATTGAAAACATTTTATTCTATGTTTAAAAATAAAATATTAAATAATAAAATAAAGATAAATACAGTATTGTTTGAATTAATGAAGAAAATAATGAAAGGAAGAAAAATGAAATTTACTCTAGAAAATTTCAAGTTATCATGTAAGAACATTATTATTTTTCGAGTCATTATTTGTCTTAATTAATTTAAGTCATTACGTAATTTTAACCAGTTTGGAAAAGTGCAACTGGTAAAAGCAGGTCATCCTTTTAAAAACGCATCTGCTTTCAAAGAAGCATACAAAGTAATAATGCAATAGTGATGAAAGCAGTAAAAAAAAATATATGCGATTAAAAGATGTTGATGAATATTGTCATTTATGTTCATTGCTTACGTGATTTCAAACTTCAATTATTCGTTGCCTTCAATTATTCAAAAAACCCTAAAGAGAAAATAATATGTTCACACATGATTAAAAACAAAACAAAACATGGCTTTGTTTTCACTTACATCTTTAGGAAATTTGAAGAAACGAAAAAACCCAATGGCTGTTGCATGGATTTATGGAAGTGACAAGCAGCTAATCACGAGAGATTTATGGGTATTATTATTACCAAAAGCGAATACATTAAGTACGAGTAAAGAATAATAATTTTTTTTATCATCAGTATTCAAGGAGATACATCTGTGTGCGTGCAAACATCTACTCACATGCAAAGACTTGAAAAAATAATTTTAAAATGTTTCTTTTGCTTATGAGAATTATTTTTAATATCTGTATCACTAAAGGTAATATTTTATCAAATTTTAAGCATTCATTTTACCGTTTCAATGACCTCCCTCGTTCCAATCATTGCATTTCAATATTTTTGTCGAAGAAATTAGAAATTTAATTTATTTCAAGTACGAGTCTGCGTTTTCTAATCTTTGAGAAAATATCGATATTTTTATCCATTTTTAATTTATGAGTCGTCTTAATAAAAGGTTTTGAATTTCATTTTTGAAGTTATTCCTAGAGAAGATGCTTTGATTTTTGAATTTGGGTAGATAATACGTGTTTTAGTATTTTACTTTTTTTAAAGCATTTTTCTAAAATTGAAAATTTTGATAAAATTACGAAAATTTTCATAAATTAAACTCTAAGAAATATTTCTTACAACCAAATCTGGTAAAATACTTTCGTAATATTTTCTACTGTTCTTATACTAGAAAATAAACGATCAGTTTTGTTAATATTCTGTAGATTTCTTAATGCTTCATAACTCAGGGGGGGATTTCATGTTATTTATTGGTAAGATCCAAATGTTTAAAATTTGAATAGAAAGTAGATTATTATTTAATTTTACTAACTAAGTAATAGATATTTTTGCAATCCGTAATATTTTGAGCAAATTATTTGATAAACTACTAATTTTTATTTTTATTTTTTCCATTTTAATTTTTAATTTTTTCCAATTTTATAAAAACTTTTGGAATATAAATGTTATATTTGGCTTCACGAATGTTATTTTAGTATATTTTATATATATATATATAAAAAATTACAACTATTTTATAGCATTTTTCGAAAATTTCATCCCTAACGTGGTCAGCCTCTTAATACATTTCAATAAGTCAATAAATAAGTCAGAAAATGGAAAGAAACTTGCAACAAGATTGAACCAATTGTTTTCAGATGGAGGGGGGGGGGTAGGAAGTCCTGTTAAGTAACAAATAAACAATTTCATGGGTTTGTGGTCAACCAGACACCTGGACAGCTGCAGCTACTTTGTGACACCATTTTTATTTAATCACTCAACGGATTCCTCCACCTGTTGGCAGCGTCCCAGTGGAGTGTGACGCACAGGTGAGGGTGTAGTGACACGCTTGCTTACCCCTCGAAGCAATTGGACCGAAATATCTGTGCACGGATCAGCATGGGAGAAGATATGAATATCGGCTTCTTTCATTTATTTATCGTCAGTGAGAAACTTCTGGATTCAGAAGATAAGCAAAAATAAGCTTTTTGTTATAATTTCGTTTGATTGTTTTTTTAAAGAAAAATAGCAACATTTTTGATAAACATTTTACTGTATTTGGGAGTAAAAATTGTGTGCAATTATGTAAACTCAAACCAAACCAATTTTGTATTTGCCATGGCAAATTGTTTTTATCAAGAAAATTTAGATATATTGTTGTGAGATATTAAAATAAAAATATTAATTCAGAAAAATTTAATTTTTGAAATAATGCTATTACAAAAGAAATCAACGAGAGTGCTTCTCCCCCTGAAATTTTCTCGTGTATACTCAAAAAGGGTATTTGTGCATTATTAACTGCCTACTATTAGTGTTGCGTCACGATCTAACTCCATGAGAGGTAAGTGTCTCTTTTCGAAAGTGGCAACAAGAAGTAAGAGATTTTGTAAATATGGCGAAGGAGAAGCATTTAATGTTTTGATGTGTGTGTGTGTTTTACATGTTTTATTTTTTATTTCTTAAACGTTGTCATCTATCAACAAACTGCCTACATTTATTTTCTAAGTCAATCCTAATAGGAACCACAATTAGGGAACAGTCACAAAGGAACTTATTCCTGTGTGATCTTTGGAGATTAATCGCTAGAATGCTGCTATTATACAGCACAAGAACACTTAGAGCATATTTTGGAAGTCTTTTTAACAGACTGGAACCAAAATTTGATATTGAACTAAAAATGTAGCCACTCAATCACATAGCAAAATTTGCATATTCAAATCATTCCACTTTTAAATTTTTGGGTTTACTAGTGTTTGAAAAGAATGAAATGAATTTGACAGATAGTAACCATTTGATAAATTTCTTCTAAAATCGATGAGTATTTGCAATTTAATTGCTAAAAACTGTGCACCAATTTTTTTTCCATTTGGCTATTTTTCTTTTACGATTATCTTTTATTTGGAAATCCAAATAAATTTCGATTTCTTTCAAAATGTAACAGAATCCAGAATTCGCCATAAAGAACATTTTCTAAAATATATCCGTCTAGATAAAAGCCTTTTTGAGATCTTGTTCCCTTAGATTGACATAATTCTGAAAATGTGTTTTCTGGGCTCGGAAAGTCTGAAACATGGAGATTCGTTAAACTCTCGAACTGGAATTCTTTGGCATTTACAATGCTATTTTGTTTGCGAAAAAGAAGTGAGATTAGCAAAAAGGAAAGAAGTAACAAAGCATCAAGTTTGTATTTCAACTAATTTTGTTATTATAATAGAAGATGGGCCTATATGGGTTATTATGTTAATAAAATATGATTGTCACATATTAATGAAAAAGTTTTATCAAGAAGTTCTGATGCACATTAGCTTAAGAAATAATTTGCAGTATGCTTTAAATACAAATATGACACAAAACATCTATAATAAATTTAGAAGTTTTGCTTCTTTGTATTGAGATACTTTCTATTGTAATATTCATAAACAGTCATTATTAAAAGCGGATATTTTAAGCATTACGATAATTCAGCATAAATAGTATAAATAAGATAAATTTATGATCACGTTGAATTTTCCTCCTGATTCATATTTATTTATACAAAATCGGATTGGAATAAACAGAGATCCAGTGTAACAAAAATACAATGCTGTATACAAAAATAATAAAAGAAATTTTAAAAAATGACTTTAAATGTTCTGTGAATGGAGAGTATAATGAATCAATATAATTATTATTATTCATATTTAGATTTATTTGAGCATTGATAAATCAAGCCCTTTAAACTTTAAAAATATACCTCACCAAGTTACTTGACGTCAAAACAGATGTTGGGAATTGTAAATTCGACGATTACGCAGATAAAAGTGGTGGGGACATTTTAAAACTCCACTTAGCGTTAGGAACAGAGGTGGACAATTACACTAAACTAGTTTATTCATATTAATATATTTTTTTATAATTTATTCATAATATTAGTTAATAAATTTATAATTACTTTAAAGTAGTATTATTGAAACAGAAATATGCCTGATGGTGACAATTTTGGCTAACGTTCTGGATTTCATCGCCCATCCTTTTTTACGTTAGTAATGTTACAGATACTATTATTTAAATTTAATAAATTTATTCCAACATCAGAAGATTCCAAAATATATTGCCGTATTGCCTGAAAGTGACAAGTGTGAAGTCGATTCTACTAAGGATCTAAAATATGAGCCACACATATGATATGTAAATCAAATTTTCTGATAGAGCATATTCAACATGAAATATTAATAGTAGCTGGACAATATCTCCAAAAAGAAAGAAAAAAATGCAAAAAAAAGAAAGAAAAGAAAAGAAAAATGTATGTTTATCAAGGACTCCATAAATCGGAAAAGTTTGGGAACTTTGAATAATTACTGCACTAATTTTTAAGAAAAGACAAGATATCACAACTAAAAGTGAGGAGCAAATATTTCTAGTGTAATTGCTTCTTTTGTGTATGTAAAATTATTTTATGAACCTATGGATATAAATCTCACTTCAAATAATGCACAAAAAGCAAAACAAAAAAAAATTAATGCGAATTTAATAGATTTTTACCAGTAAGCATCACTAATTAAGAAGTTATTTGAGTTGGATAATTCCTTTAACTTTTTTCAAACAAATATAAGATTACTTTTAAATTCTTTTAACTATCAATTAGATATGCATTCTATTAGTTTTTATTTTCTTTTATTATTAAATGGGCTTGTGAAAAAATTGAGAAGAAATTTCTACGTTTGAAAACGACGCCGAAGTGTTTTCATTGCTGTCTTCATTATGGGACTAGATATTTTTTCTTGAGAGGGGGGGAAATGGTGGGCAAGAACTGCCAAAGCTTAAAGTTTTATATTTTGTTGTAGTGGCTACATTTAAAAAAATGTTCCATTGTGCATTTTTCTTTGTATAACTTCTTTCGTGATAGTTTTTATTTTGAATTTTTCCAAAGTTATTCCAATTTAAAAACTTTCTAAAAATGTATTTATTTATTTTGCCTGAGAGAGTTTCGACGGTTTCCACGCTAGGGGCCGCCACTGTCCAATACAGACTTCACGGCCAGTTTCTCGCTTGGATTTCCCGCTTGATCATAATCGGTTGCTTTTGTGCATTATTAGCGTTCTAATGTTGAAAACTAATAATAAGGATTAAACTCAGCATGGATCCAGAAAAAAAAAAGAATTCCGGGACCCCATTTCCCTCTCATTATTAATTTAAAAAAACACTTTTCTTTATTTTAAGATCAGTAGTTTTTCAGCAACAAATATTGCAATAGAATGAGTTAGCAAAATATTTAATTGCCGTTTACTTTTAGCAAGTATAAGTTAATTTAGTGTCTTGCTTAAATACAATGATATATTTAAATATTTTGCGATGTTAGATCCTGCCCATTATAAGCCAACATAATTCTAACGATCATTTAAAATTTTAACGATTTATTTAAGTTTAATATAGTTTATGTGGATATCAATTTGCTTCCGGTTGTCTGTTATTCATTTTTGTAATCAATGAAGCAGCTTTTGATTTCATAAATATAACTATGTACATGAAAGTTACAAAACTTATGGAAACAAGTAATGAATTGCACGTTTTTGCAGATAACGAAACTTATAGAAATTTGAGCAATAATAATAAGTCAATATTATCCTAATATTTTATCATTCATAAAATTTATATTTTTTTACAAGTTAATTTATTTGGCGCTTATGAAAATAAAATCTTTTAATCGATCTCGTCGTCTGCTCTTCACCTGACAACCCTAGGCAGGAATTGAAAATCTCTAGCTGCTAAAAAGTTTTTTTAATTGAACAGTTTTAAGCAAAATATGATAAATCTTTTCAAACACAATCTTAATATTCCAACATATAGTAAGAATAGTAGAATAATATTGAGTAATTACTTTTGAATCAATGAATCATATGGAAGTAAAAAACTTAATTAAATCAGCAGACAAATTTTAAAAAAATGTTCAGAAATTTAATTAAAATTTTATTTTAAATTCGGAAAGTCTTTGTAAATCAAATGATTGAACAAAATACAATTACTCTGAAAGAAATAACGAAACTCGAAAATTTGCGGCGATTTTTATCCATTTGTCTATTTGGTAATATGGTGTTGCAAACAAGAACAGATAATTTTGAAACGATTCCAAGGCTCCCACATTATTATTCTACGTTATTGACTTATTTGACTTTTTGATTACCATTGGAATTATTATGAGTCGTATCAACTATTTGTCAAAAAAACCCTGGAAAATTATCTAGAAAAAAAAGAAAAGAAAAGAAAAGAAAAGAATTGACAATAAAAGATAAGATAATAAAAAAAAATTCTCATTCTTGCTTCTGAAGCCATTATTTTAATAGTGATCGCACAGTTTCAAGGAGATGATAAAATTCTTTCAATTCCTTAGTAAGAATGGTCAATCCTCTTGTAAACTTTTAATTATTTCTGTTTTTAAAATGTATGGTATGCATTTTAAAAGATATGCTAAAAGTAGGAGGATAAAGAAAATAATCTTATTTAACTTTGTTTTTGATAATGAGTAACATTTAGGTAACCTGTGATAGTTGGCAGGCATATAATTTCTATTAAATATAAAATTTTGAAAGATAAATGTTTTATTTTAAGTAAAATAACATTCTCTATATTTAAAAAAGATTGACCTTGACTAACTTAGACTTGAATATAGAGAACAGATTTACAAAAATTATTGAACTTTCTGTGGGATCTTAATATTCCTAAGGCTAAAATTTCTCGTGAGAGACAATTATAAACGGATTTAGAATATTCCCAAGAAAACTTGAGAAAAATAGGTTCAACTTCTATATTTCTTAAATTGAAATTTTAAATACCATCTGTAATTTTTTTCTTTTTTAATCAGAGTAGAAAATATTTGTGAATGAACGCCACAAATTCATTAAAAAATTCTTTCAAATTGTGTGATCTTTTCAAGCAAATAAAGCAATTTTTTTCAATTAACTATGAACTGTGAGTTACATAGTTCCCTAAAATATATCGAAACAAATGTATCATCTGCAGGAAAAAAAAGTACAATCCTGCCAAGTAAGATATTTTTCAAATTTTTTTTACAGTCTATATTCCATTTTTCCCTATTAATAGGTTATTCGAAATCTAATTAAGAAATTTAAATAAAGGTTGTTCCGAATAATCTATCACAAACTGATAAGAATGATTGAATCATTCCCTAATGATTTGAGATGTCTATATTAAAAAAAGCCAAAACACCGGAAGCATAACCCATCCTTAATGATCACAAAAAATAAATGATAGCCCTCGCAGGTGTTGTTTCAAAGGATTGTTTCACCGAATTGTCGGGGGGAAAAATTGAAAACAGGGCACAGAATCGAAAGATTATTTCATTAACCGTCCTGGCATCGTTTCTTTGACGTTTGATGTTGCGCAAATGCCATTGAGTTCTGCCCTAAGACAAAGGCGCAACATCGAAAAAATAATTAGACGATACCAGGGTCGGTAAAAAGTTTTTTTAAAAAAAATGTTGATTTTTTGACACGATCATGTCGCAAAGCAAGAAGCGATAAAGACCACCTTTTAAAACAATATGGAAGTCGCATTCATCAGCCTTTGTTTCTCACCGCGCTGGGATTCATCATTGTTCGAACAGCAGTCAACGTTTTAATCTCCGCCTTTATATAGAAAATATGGATGTTTTTATCTAGACAACAAAGTTGCATACGCCGCTCCTATTGATTCGGTCTTTACGTGTAATGAAACAGAGGGGATTCCCCTCGTCTAATGGTTATTTAATATCGATGGTCGGACCGAATTGTTCATCAATTACAGGCTGCTGCGAAAATAAGTTGTTTCTTGAAGTCATTTAAGATTCCATTATAGAATAGTGGTGTTTGGCTAATTATAACCTTTTATTCGATTTCTTTAGCACTTCGAATGTTCTGCTTAATTCTTTTCCTTTTTTATGAGCCTATTATTAATATGATCTATTAATTTGAATTTATTTTTACTGATTGAATTTAAGAGTAAAAATTGTAAATCTGAGCTTTTACTTCTGAATTGCTTTCAAGAGTTAAAATACCTCATATTTTGTATCCTCACTTATCGTAAGTGAATCTTTTAAGGTCCTTGCTTCAAAGGCGCCCAAAGTATTTGGATAATGTATTTAATCAAAAAGCCAGTAAATGCGTTTCCCTTCTTACAAAGAATTATGCCTTCGTTATATGTGAATTATCTTATTTATTTAAAAATTTATTTATACAGTTGTCGCATTCAAAATGCTGTATACTTTTTGTTCAGTACTACTAACTATTTATGCATCTATATTTTTAAATTAAAATTTTTGGTAATTATTATGATCCTATTTATTAATTTCAATTATTACTATTCATTTGTTAATAATTAAAATGATTAAATTTTTACGGATATTTTCAATTTCTCTTTTATTGATTTGTTGCGGTCCTTTGTTTTTCGAATTATCAATGTTCTACAGTAGCATGAAATAATTGATTTTAATAATTATTATATTATTAAAAACATAGTTTTAAAAAGAATTTTTAAACTATATTAAATAAAAATCTTAATATAAATTGTCGTATATTAAAACTTCTTAAAATGTAAACTATATTAACTATATTTATATCACTTTTAATGAGAATGGCAAGAAATTTTCCTAATATCTTTGATAACGTGCTTAAATCAGATGTTGAGTGCTGGTTGAAGAAAAATAATTGATCTTTATTCATTTCATATAATAACTTCAAGATTTTACTAAGCATAACTGCTTTCAGGTTTGGGAAAAATGTGTTGTTAAAGTTTTTGTGCAAATGTATGGTAATTTAGCAATATAATGTTTCAAACTTTTTAGAATTCGATTAATTAAATTTTGATTCATTTACATATATATATAATATGTAAAAGGAACAAGATCCTCTTATAATGTGCAGTTTTTTTGTGTTATATAAATGATATTCTTTGTGTTTAATAGCTTTTAAATGACACTGTAATATAAACAATTTTTAAAAAAACACCAAAAGTGAATTATTCCTCCAAAAATATTTCTAAGTCATTAAAGAATAACAAAAGTTTTAATTCAACTTTGTGATGGGATTGCAACTTATGGAGAGAAAAATAAATAAATAAGTATACTTAATTGCCAACCGTAGATTGACTATATGAAGCAAAGTTCCTTCTCTTTTTAAAGTAATTTATACATTCACAGAATTTCCAATTTGCCAATGTTTCAGTGTTAATTTTTATAACTTTATAACATTTTAAATGAATGATTATCTCCTAATTCAATAAAAAAAAGTGAGTAAATAAAGAAAATCGTGTTATGTATCGTTAATATTCCTCCCCATCATTTTTATAGCATTAAGAAAACTGGATGTCGTCACTATCGTTCCTGTTCCCATATCACTTCACTTGCCAAATTTTTAGCTCCCACCCTCCCATTCCCCGGCATCTTCTGTAACATCCGAACCCACTCGAAATCCTCCCTCCAACATCATTCTTGTCACCGTGCAACCTTTCAAAGCAAAAGGGCCGGGCACATTTCTGCATGTCACAAAAATGGGAAGGGGGGATGACTTTTCCTTCCCCACCTTCGTCGAAGAGCGAAGGAAGGGAGGGGGCAGTGCGTGCATTAAAATTAGAATGCGTCTTATTTGGACATCGGAGGGTTTTAGAAGTCTTTTAAATGAGTCGCCATTAGGAAACGGAGGGAATCGCACTCCCGTGGGAGTCAAGGTGCTGCTGAATTATCTACGATTCGGAAAGCGACGTCCGATATCACGCCAAGAAGCAAAGTGGCGCAAGAACAACGGCTACACAAGTTTTCCAGGCAGTATTAATCTTCCCCCATACAGGTGGTATAGATATACAGTTGAAAGCATAGGAATTCCACTTTTTTCCAAGGACCGAATGTAAGAATACCTCTAATTGTGATTTAGATAGTTTGACTTCTCTGTTACTGCATCATTATATACGTAACAACTAATTTATTTCACAATAGTATTATATATGTGATCTCACAGGAATGGAACTATTTGTGACTCCACTGTGACCACGGCTATAGATACTAAATAGTGAACTTTTGTTTTCGTGGATTCGAGATATGAATGAAAATGAATTTCGTGATTTAAGATTGATTATGAAGTTTAGTTGATTTCTCCTACTGCAGCAATCTTTGGAGTTACATTTTTATGACGCTGTATTCATGCCATAATATAAATTTCTGTCATTTTACAAAGGGGTGATCAGGGATTGATACAGATAGTTGAAAGCATAATAGATAAGAAAGCATAAGGACCGAATGCATGAATACCTCTAATTGGGATTTAGATAGTTTAACTTATCTGTTACTGCATCATTATATACTTGACGACTAATTTATTTCACAATGGTATTATATATGTGATCTCACAGGAATGGAAGTATTTGTGACTCCACTGCGACCATGACTGTAGATACTAAATAGTGAACATTTGTTTTCATGGATTCGAGATATGAATGAAAAGGAAATTCGTGATTTAAGATTGATTATGAAGTTTAGTGTATTTCTCCTACTGCAGCAATATTTGGAGTAACATTTTTATGACGCAGTATTCGTTTCTTAATATTAATTTCTGGCATTTTACAAAGCGGTGAGCAGGGATTGATATTTGACGGCATTGCGTGGTGTTTCTCCCGTGACATGGGCCATGGTAAACTGTTGCTGAATGTTGCTTTGGTTTAGATTACCGAAACATTGCTCTAAAAATATCTCTTTGAGCATGATTAGAATGGGATCATGATTATGGATTCTAAATAAAGGAGTATGAATTCCAAATACGATGAAAGATTCATATTTCAGGATAATGCAACTTCACTTTAAGTTCGTGATTCAAGCCTATTTGACTTCCCATATAGCAACAGTCTTTGAAGTGATATTCTAATAATGCAATATTCATGTATTATACTTATCTTATTTTGAGGCAATAAAATAAATAGCTGCCTCTTAAAACGATTGTGCTGGGATTTAAGAATTTTGATAGCATCAGCTGACTGAAAACGATTATTGAATTTAATAAAATTAATCATACCAGGAAAAAAGGATGGAAACACTTTAGTTGTCAATAATTTATTTCAAAAATAGCAAAAAAATCTTAATTTTTACTTATTTTCACTTTTTGCTCAACCGTTCACTTATATATTGTTCGTAACTGTATCGTTTTTAAAAATTTGAACATTGCTGCAAGCCAGGATTTTAAATTATCCAAATGTTTCATTCATTTCGGATTTTATGTTTTCTTCAAATTTTATTACTTTTTCTTGGTCATAAAAATCGCCCAGTCTTCTAAAATTTTACTGAGAACATGCTGAGAAAGTTTCAACTACGACAATTAACACCCAGACAAAGAATCCCAACTTAAAGGGAAAAGGGCTACCGGATTTTTCTTTAAAGGTAGAGGGAAAAATTCAATGAACTTCAATCGACTTAAATATTCTAGTTGAAAATAATATTGATAAGTTCTCTATTTCAAGTTTACAATGTTAAGCGGTGCAGCAATAACATTAAACGAATATTTTTGTGCACTTTGAAAGCGGTAATTTGGGCCAGGATTTTTATAAAATAAAAAGAAATCACTCTTGGAAGTATTGCTTAGTGAGATTAAGTAATACCAACTGTATTTGAAAATTGTGTTGCGATTCCTAAGTAACTTAGTCACAGTGATTAGGTACAGATATCTAAACACTGTTTGAAGCGGAGAATGCCTTCGAATGGTTTTTATGTGTGCCTCTAATCCTCTTAGTATCTTTTCGATAATCCAATACCTCTAACTTCAAATAACGAAATAGAATTACATTTTCAATACAAATTGAAGCAACTTCGAAGCTAAGAGTAGATCCCTTTTATGATACTGATTTCAATTCAAGTTACGTTAGTATCAAGGTGATTCATATTTTAAGCTTTTATTTAACTAGAAATCGAAAATAACAATGGCATCAAATAAAATCTTTTTTGTTTTTTTATTCGTTGCCTCAAATAATAAAAATTCAGCTTTCAGTGTCTTTGAATTTGTAAGTTTTCCTTCAGGGCTTGAATTTGTAAGTTTTTTTCCCAAGAACTTATGAATTGATTTTTCCACAGTTTCTTTAACTATTACTCTGAAGAGTAGTTTCTTCGATTTGCTCTTTATCGGTATCGGTTTCCACATAAAAATTTGAAAACATTCTAGACAAGCAATATCTTTTCTGATAATTTTATTAATTTTTGACAAAAAATTGACAAATTATTTTTTACATAATATAAATTCTTCAATCCGGTTTTCAAATGTGACAAATTTATCTTAAAAGCCCAGTTTTTTTAAAATCTGGGTTTGAAAAATCGGCAGGCCTACATAGGTTACATTCAAGTTTCCAACACTTTAAACAAGAGCTTAATAGTGAGTCTAGTGAATGTTAAATCTGGTGACGCAACTAAAAAACACCAGTGAAATTAACTAAATATTTTACACAGTATTTTCTCTGAAAGTGGCATCTTTATAATTCCATATTCATGAAATGTCGATAATGTTACATTTATTGTTCATTATAAAGGAACTTCAAAGCATTGCAGAATGATATAGTGGGAAATTACTTAATAACTCCGCAAAGAAATAAAAGCTATGTTCTATATGAGACATGATTATTATATGATACAAAATTATTTGGATAGAGCTAAGATGCCATTTTACATCTCGATATCTGAAAAAAAAATTGTGAGGTCTGTCTTAAAAAGGAGCTTCTTAACATTTGTCTTTGGTCTCTCAAATCATTTAATCAACAAGTAGGAATAGAAGCATATCCCATTGAGTATCTATATTCTATTTCACAGTGCCAAGCAGTTCTTCAGGTATCTTCTTATATAACTTATTCGTTTTCTTAAGTTCCTTTTGTCAACCGTCATAGATTTCTTATTAATGTTTCTGTATTTATGAAGACTGTTTTTATTGATTTCAAGTATGAGTATATTTACCTCGAATTTTTCATGTTTGGGCTAACTTTTTTAGGTGTTATATTATTTTCCTGTCTTGACTGTACTTTTTGCCCTTTACTAATTCTTTAGTACTCTTATGCATTTAGGAATTTCAATTTTGCTGTTACGTATATATCTTTTTAGCATTGTGTTTTGTGTAAATGTGAGTTCTGTGAGTGTTGGTCGAAAAGATTTTGAGAAAGAATAATGTCAATAAATATATAATGAAAATCAAAGAAAAATAATTCTAAGAAACAATTGTCAGTAAGTTAACCAATTAGTCGAAAGGAATTCAAATAACTCGACTGAACCTTTAATTTTTCTTCCAAATTCCAAAATTGTCACTTGCGAAGAAACGTACATTATATAAGGAATCAATTGCGTATTGTTATGATAGGAAAAGTGAGGTAAATTCAGCATTTGAAAACTATTTTTCTTTCTATATATTCTTTAAAAGATTTCTCTTAATTTTACATTAACTATAATTTTAAAAAATCTTATTTTTACGTCATTTGTGATATTGTTACCTTAACATAACGATGTTATTTTAATCATTGGTGTTCAATATTCTTATCTTGAATTTTTAAAAGGCATTCTTGATTTTCTCCTATGCAACTTAGCTGTATTTATTTGCTTCATACTTATCCATCATCAAGTCATAATAAATATTGCTACCTCTTTTTATTGGTAAACGTGTACGTAGATAAGATGTTGCTTTATAAATAACTTTGCTTCATTGACTTACATAGCAAAGGTGCGCCTTATCTCCAATTTATTGACGGAAATTACCTCCAACAGAATTAGCTGAGCAGTGGCAGTCGCCTTCAATTTCTGCCAATTTTGTAATGGTGAGGAGCATTCAAATTACTCTGGATGCCTAGACAAGGTGGGAGGAATTCCATGCTGATAATCAATAGATTTAATACATTAATAACTGTATATAATCTCCATTCTGAATG
>JAOUZG010035699.1:759871-784147 GCA_026289955.1 Argiope argentata
AGCAATGAAAAACGCTAGCTCTCAAATAACATTTACGATGCATAACTATTACTTTTGTTGTAATTAGGTAACTCGGCTTCAAATACTATCGTAGCGGGTTTATATTTTGACTTTTACTCGCCACATGTATACCCTCAAAAATGGAAATGTGTACATTGTATATATCTTTTTAAACTTTTATTTGAATTTTCAAATAATTATTGCTCTGAACATCAAATCACTTTCAGTTTTTTAATTAAATATTTAATTGCTTACTTTCCCTCCCTTGTTAACAGTACAAAAAAAGAAAGAATAGTTCTGTTTAAATGTGTGTAGTTGACAAGACGAATAAAAAAGTGAAATGTCTATACCATAAAATTTAGAAGATGGATAAACTGAAAATTTGCGTTTTTAACAACGTTATGACATTTTGAGATTTGTCTTCATTAAAAATATCCGTTTATTCCAGATACAGAGCACGCGATATAATTAAAGTAGCACGGTTTTAATGTTTGACAATTTGGGGGAATTACGGACATGAAGTTAAATTTAAGCCCTTCAATTAAAATTAAATATAACCAATGTACCTGGTAAGTGGTAATCAAAAGCAACTTGTATTTGAAATAATAAAGAAAACTAGTGAAATAGTCGCCCAGCTATAATCACAAGACCAAATTTGAACATTATATTTTCGTATGTAAGCTCTTGAGTTCAATGATCTGATTCTCATGCTTTTCTGTTTTGAGAGCCATTGAAAAATAAACAGAACAGCAATGAAGTGATTTAGTCAATTTCTTTGACAGCTTAACAATTTTGTCATTTTGAAATGGTAAAATTGTTCTTTTCCTCTTAAATTTTTTAATCAAAATATTGTTTTTGCGTATCTTTTCCCACAAATTATTACAACTATATTTTTATTGTATTATACTTCGATGTTGCTTATCATATATGCTAAATTTACCTTTGAAAGTAATATTCATTGCTTTAGACGATTATATTAATAGTATTAATAGAATCATCTCGACCAATTTTGACAAAATATATGTTATCAAGACGACAATCGCATTATTTTAATTTGATTGTATAATAATGATAGAGAATTTCGAATCATAGTTATGCCTTGAAAGCGGCGAAATTAATTGATGATGCAGATCTGTCCAGACATTGAGATTGGAGTCTATGTCTTAGTTTATTTTGAAATATGTCTTGAAAATAAAGTCGAAGAATGCAGACGATTCTTGATGATGCATATACGAGTCCTGAGCTTTCATGTGGACTAAATATCGGAGGAAAAGATTGGCAAAATTTTACTTAATCGCCGTGGTAAGAGAATTTCGCCAAGGGTTTTTTCACCGCAGAAAATGGGCATTGAAATAGTGTTTATGGATTTAATCCAAAAATAGATGGTATATGAGAGAAGGGAATATTTAATATGACGTTTCTATGTGTTATTAACTTTCTAAAGAAATAGGAAAGCGGAATATTATCAGAGGTTATCTGGGAGGATCGTTCGTTAAATTTAAAAGTATAGATATTAGACCAACAGTTGGCCGTCAAAGACAGTTAATAAGTTATATAAGAGAAATTGAATTCCTGGAAATCGTATTATTATTAACTTATTTCTCTGTAAAGGTTACAATGTTTTGATAACAAAATTTGGTTTAGTAGTCGAAGGATTGCTACTTCGAGATCAAATTTCCATGGAAAGTGAAGATAGCTATGCTTCAAATCTTTGGTTTATGAACCGCAATGAGGCTGGTCTAAAAAGAATATCGGAAGAAATTCCTCAAAATTATGAGTTTTTATAACCAGTATGCGTTTGGCACCTTTAAAATGGCAGATTACAACAAAATATTAAAACGGACTCACCCCCCCTCCGTGAACATTGTTTAAACTCGAATTATGTTAAGTGTCGTAAGCAAGCAAGTGAAAAGTTTTTGCATAAATTTTCTCATAATCAGTGTTATTTTCTTGTTAAAAAGATTAATTGGTTAATGTTTTACTATAGATTTGACCGTAATCTCTTTATTCTGTTCATTTTAAATGACTAAATCAAGATTTATTTGTGCCGGCAATTACCCACTCTTTAATTCTTTTTCTACGTAGTAAAAGCAATTGAATGTAGCTCAATTACAGGAAGAAAATGGAAAAAATTCCTCGAAAGTTAATGTGATCTCAAATGACTGCAAAAAATTAACCGACAGTTATTATTTTCTTTAAAAAAATCGTTATTTAAAAACAGTATTCACAAATAGGTAAAAATATTTTTGAAGCAAAGCGAGGTATTATCTGTACATAGTATAGATACCGTCTGTACGTTTGAAACACAAATACTCGAGATATAGTGAATGGATATTGAGATATTTCTACCATTTTGTCAAGTACTTGTTGAGAAGGTTATAGTACATTAAAGTTATATATAAAAAAGGAGTTATATAATTGTAATTTCAACTTTGTACTTATCCATGCAAGCACGGAAACCTTAAACTTAGCTTGCACAATTAGTAAGAATTGTGGTATGTATATGCGGTGAATTTCTTTATTTACATCTGATTTTAAACAGGGATTCAAAACACATTACCCCCCTCCCCCCTCAAAAAAAGGAAATTATACCTTGGCCGGAAGAAGAAAGAAACATTCGGTTAGCGAATATCAGTGAAATAATGTCCACACTAAGGGAAGGAGAGTCTTTAGATGAGCGAAATAACCGTCTTACTTTAAATTTCACTGCAACTGAATCGCGGAAACAGAATGAATCTCTTTGGGAGCGAAATGATCGCCTCTGTTTAGTCTACGGACATATCATATGTTTGCCTTTCTGACAGTCTAAATATTTCTGAATGTGTACAATGAAAAATTGTTTTAAATCTATTTTTGATAATTTCTAAATATATTTTTATGTTTGATGTTGCGTAACATTTCATGCCATATCGGGTTGAAGCTAGACTTAAGTTTAAAGCGAATTGTTCTTATT
This sequence comes from Argiope argentata, assembly GCA_026289955.1. Lineage (NCBI taxonomy): Eukaryota > Metazoa > Arthropoda > Arachnida > Araneae > Araneidae > Argiope > Argiope argentata. The sequence continues at coordinate 762,825 of JAOUZG010035699.1, forward strand.
AAATGCTATGCCACCTAGGGCCCGACTTAGGCCATTTGAGGCACGGGGGCAAAACTTTTTTGGAGCCCCTCTGCTTTACTACTTCAGTAATGAAGAACATTCATTAAAGAAGGAAACGTAAAATAAAATTTCTATTCGATTTGGGAGCCCCCACTTATGTTGGGACCTGGGCAGTTGCCCCGTATGCCCTTGCCTTGGTCAGGCCCTGATGTCACGGGCAACGCCGTGCATGTACTTCTAATTTATTTATAAACCTATAATATAAAAGATAAATTTGTTATCGCTTGAAAATTGATGCCTGTGGCGTGAAAAAAGCTGCTTCCATCCAACTTAAATTCTGGGGAATACATCTGGTGGGTAAAGCAACTGAAGAATTTTAGATATTTCATCATCCTAATAGTAACATCAAAAAAGAAAGAAAGAACGAAATCAATGAAAAAAAAATCTAGCCACGAAAGCTGGCAGCTTTTAGTGTCTTTAATCATGAAGGTAGAAATCCAGATGTTGGCATTTCCGAATAACAAATCCTTTGTTGTCAGCCAGCTAGTATTCTGACGATCTCTGCACCGTTGCCACCTCGAGAGGTGCTAATAGCGCTCCTCCATGGCTCCTCTCGTCGCGGTGGGTCTGTGTGCGGAAGGGGTTTCCTGGCGAGACAATGCCTCCCTTGTTAACGGAGTGTTGAAAGAAGGCCCTTGTGCGATGTTTGGCAATTTCCGACTGCAGAGCTGGTCCGGAAAAGTGACCTGAGAGGCACCTCTGCCACCTATCCTGTATTTCAAGGCGGTTTTTGCTGAACAGAGAAGACCTATCTGAAAAAACAGAACCCTAAAATACCAGAAATGCGTTGGCTTTTTGTTATTGAATGTAATCGCAGCTGGGGACAACAAGAAAGACGAAAGCCCAGAACGAACTTTGGTAATTAGTCTTTGAATGTTGCTTTTAGACATTAGTTCCACCTCTACTAAGAAGCTTTCCTTTATTTTAGACAGATATAAAATGAGACAGACATACGATGTGTGATCAACGTAAATGCTTTCATTTTTATCATGATGTACAGTGATAAGAATGTTGCTTCTAATTTATAAATCACAAGATCCTGCATCCTATTCTGTATAGCCTTTTTTTCTGATATTATACTCTTTAAAGTAATCACTAACCGTTTCACGGGTTGTTCATTCTCTTTTCAACCTTTTTTTGTATGTCTGATGTGTATCACATATAAATATTCAAATTCTTTAGCTACTAGCTGGAATTAGATATTTATTTCCAAAGTATCGGCAACAAATACACTTAATAAATCACCTTTTTATTACTCATCAAAGAACACATTGTGAACGAATTCATTAGTTTAAAATCTGATCAATTACTGTATTCAAGGACAATGAGTCAAGTGAAGATCAATACAATGCTCAGATAGAAAGTCTTGAGTATGATCTTGAATTTAAAAAAAATAATTCATTTGTACTGAGATTATTAAAAAGAATATGCGTTAATCTTAATAGCAGTCTAAATATTTCTGAATGTTTCTCCAAAACATATATTAATCTTAAACTAAGAGATTTGATGAATACATGAGATTATTAGCAGTTAAATTAAAAGAATTCCTGAAAAATAGCAATCAAGATTGGAACTTAACCTTAGTTTTAAAAAAATGTGGTATTGCTCTAAGAAATGTGTGGGGCATTTCTATATACCCCGAATACTAATCACGGATTGGTTAAGTATATGACGGGCATAGAAGCTTTCCTATCCATCAGAACCATTTTTCTGGAAGGTAATCAGAATACAACTGTGATACTGATCAAGAAAATCGTAGACAATATTTACACAGTTGCTGGAAATTTGATTAAATATAAGTGATAAACTCAATCTCATCGTGATGCAAGATGGTATGAATATTATAGCGTTTGAACTAATAATTCTCATTATCATACAATCAATTCAACCAGGTCTTGCTTTTTAAAATTATCATTTTGTTTAAGATAATATCCACCGAATTCAGTGGGCATTTCTTTTTTTCCCTTACTTCTTTCTTTTATCTGTGGGCATGTTACATAAGTGTACACATTTTTGAAATATAAACAATGTTAAACACACACACTTCTCGACATTGTATATAATGTCTGACTTTTTGAGATAAAGTATGAAATATGAAACTTATTACATACTTACATACTTTATTACATACTTTACATACTTTTTACATAATTATACTAAGTAAGGCAAAGGTTCTGATAAGGTTAATACATAAATGATGTGCATTTCTAAAAAAATGATATTCGGAAAACTAATGAGAACGCCATTACAAAAAAAAAATCATTCAAAATTCATAAAAAGATAGTACAAAAGGTGAAGAAAACTAAATTTGTTTTTAAGTAGGGAAAAAGTTTTCAATTTAAAAAAATAATTAAAATTAACCTACTTATTGCAAAGATGTAGGCTTGAATGAGATTATTAATTACATTTTTCACGCAAATACCTTTCATATTTTAGCATTTTTTTTGTACTTACGTTTGGTGAATCCTTGGCTTCTTCCATTAGATTGAGCAATTACAACTAAACGAAAAGGAATATTTTGGTCAGGAATGTCTTCAATTCTATGCATTTAGGTCATAATGGGAATTGTGATCTCCCATATACTTGCTTTAAGTTTTCTTCAGAAGTTCCAAGTTCTCAGAAACCATCTTCTGTTATACTTATTACAAATAGCCAAGTATGCTTGCTATCCGAAACAAACTGAAGATGTATTTCATGCTTTGCCAGTTTATTTGGCATTTTATAGAAAGTCTGGGAAATGTGTGAAATATGAATCGTCTTGTATATAGTCAGATGGTTTTAAGGCATTATATACAATGCCTAGGTATTCTATATAATGTCAGATTTTATATTGTGCCTGTAATATATAATATTCAATTTTAGATTCCTATAGATAGAATTTTTTTGAAGAGAATATATCGCATCAGTGAATTTGGAATTTCAGTTACATTGCAACAAAATCAAATCCAATAAAATCGAAATCTTTCTCTTTTATTTTTTATTTGGCACCAAATTTTTGAAATTTAATTAGAACTTTTATTAATTGGACATGAAACAAGATTTTAGTGCTTCTCCAGTATAATTTCTAAATATGTCAAAGTACCAAAATAAGTTTGAATGTTTGAAAATTCTTTAATTATAGCAATTTAATTATCTTGTTTTGTTGCAATTTTCGGATTTTGACATTTTTTTTAAAAAAAAGTTTGGCATAATTTTCAACATTAGTTTCCATTGTTCAAATTCAACTAAAACTGTTTCATTGTTTACTTTGCTATTCTATAGCGTTCTATCATTTTTATAAGCGATAAATAAATGTATAATAATAACATTTTTGCTATTATCTGTGCAGTTTGTATGAGGAAAAAATGTGGACTATAAAGAAAGACAACGTAAAATTCGAAAATAGTAGTCATGTTTTTATGTTCTATGATGTCATAAAACTGAACATTAATGAGAATATTCATAGACCCATTAAACAGAACAGGTGATACAATATCAAAACAGAATTATTTTATGTATATCAAAATAATTTTTGAATGAATCGTGAACACCAAAGCTAAGCATAAGAAATTAAATGGAAACTAAACATAACCAATGTTCTTGAGTAGCAAGATGATCAGTAAATCGAAGGAAGAGGGGAGCTAGTGCACTTGTAATTGCAATCCGAGAATAATAGCTAACATTCTAGAATTATATTAAATACAAATTCACTTTTCACTTTTCAAAAAATTGATAAATAAGTTAACTTTTAAAAATATCTTTTAACTTCCTATTATAAGTTTCTATTGATAAGACACCCAGAAAATTCAGGTGCAGTATCGACTTGCTGATGATAATGATGATGATGCCTTTTGCGTTACAAAGGAAGGAGCAGAACATTAACTTCTGAGGGTAAGGACTCCTTTTCGACTTTCCTTCGATATTAAAAGGTGACCTGCATTCATATTAAATATATTATAACTAACTTGAATACTATTAATAAATAAATAACTAATATTAAAATTATCCTCTAGATTTAATTTATAAATAGTTAACTATGGAACTTTTTAATATAAAATTAAAGCAAAACTAAATTTTGGACCCCAACTTTTATATTGTGGAGGAGGCTTCAAAATATGAGACTCATCAGTTTCTACCTCCTTTTCTCAGTAATAAAATCTCCATAACTTATCCATTTATTATTAATCAGTAAGCATTTCTTATCAAGAGAAGAAAACCAAGAAAATTTTCTACTTTAGAAAGGTTGGCTTCTGAAATTTTTTCCCAATTTTGTTATGCCTGAATAAATCCTAATATGACGTAAAATGACACAATAGATGATGAATAAATATTCATGTAAAAAAAGTAAAATACATATTGTTTCTTAACCGATGTATTTCTCTAAAAAATCTACTAATAACTGTTTTATTGTTCCGGGTATGATTTATTTGCCTATTGTTTTGTATTTTGCATTAAATCCCATAGAGATGTGTTAATTGATTTTCCACTTGAATGCTGGATAATAAATATATATTCAGCTCAGTTCTCATGTGGTTAATTAAAAATAATAATGCGAAGCAAAATTCGGAAAATCAAGGTGGCTTACTCGCAACTCCATTGGCTTTCATCTAAAAAGTTAATAAAACAGATATTTGTGCAGTAGGACAAAATGAGCAATTAGATAGCAGTTATATGTGTCATTTGACTATAATATTAAATTAATAGATCTTATTACAAATTTCCTCATATGAGAAAGGAAATATCGTAATCTTAAAACGAATTTTCATAGATCATTCTTGGATCCCATATATTCAAGTTAAACAATACCGCGCGATTGCAAAGTAAGGAATGTTTACAGTAATAAAATTTTCGAATATAATATAAGGCAAAATATTGATTTCTTAAAAAGGAAGGTCAATTCGGTGTGTACAATAATAATTTACAATAATTGAATATTTCTGAAGAAAAAAATAAAAAAAGATTAAAATGAAATCTGCTATGAATATTTCGATGCATCATGTCAGAATATAATTTTTTGAACTGCCAAGCCCCAAGTGCTCGTGCAAGTTAAATAATATTTTTATTCATTTTAATGGTTTCATTGAATGAGTCACTTTAGTATTGCAAACGATCCAAAAAACTTTGTCTCGCATTTATTGTTCCAAAAAAAATGTCACATTTCCTATTTATTTCATTTCATATAATCACGTACTCAAAATGACATTTTTCTGAGTTTTATTTGCTGCAGTCCTTAACTTATTTTTTTTAAATCAGAGCTTTTGTAAATGCAATGGGAACGCGTTATTAAAAGCTGATTTTTTGAGATGCTCATGCAGATAGTGAAATTTTTACTTTTCACTTACGGGTTTTTGCTGGCGCCACAAACCTAAAACAATATGCTCTGACATAATAGTTTCCTTCTTCAATTACATACATCTTTTACCCATAATGTAAACTTTTCAAATGAACGTTAAGATAATAAATAATCAAGGAAATTTAATGAGTTTTATTTCTTTTTATTTACAAATTTAGCATGAGAGTAAGGTTCAGATAGACCTGAGACATTTTCATTCTTTTCCCTTGATGTGATAAAAAATACAGTTAATTTTACACAATTCGGTTATTGTTATCAAAGTTCTAAAGTCCTGAAGTGATCTCATTAAGCGGCAGTTATTATAATTCGATTTAACAGGGAAAATTAAAAACCTCAGGTGTCCCAAACTTTTCGATCACGCTTTGTCAACAATTCCAGCAAACTGCCATTTCAATTTGCAACAATTTATTCATTGTAATAGATGGGTGCCGGTTCGCATAACTCTGAATCTGTGAAAGAGGCAAGCAATTTTCATGATGAATTAGCGGTAACGCATTAAAGAGGCCAGCTTGCTTCATTCTTGGCAGGGTTGGGCGTCATGTCACACCTTTCGTCTGGATGCCGGGCGATAAAAACGAACTCATTAGGGTTCGGGTGTGTATGTTTAGGGGAGAGTTCGGGACATCTTTCATCAAGGGTGACATCATACGTCCTCAAATAAACAGAAGCTCTTTCTTGTTCGAACCATTTCTCGCGGCTTGTTTTTTTGTTCGCACGGAAGGCAAGGACCTGATGGATATTTGGCACCATCTGCTCTGACAGGTTCGGTTCCCGGGCGATTAATACAGAACAAAATCTGAACACTGTTTATATAGTTTGAAAGGGAAAAAGACTTCGTTTTTCTTTGTAAGTGGACTATTCTTGTTTAGGTCACAAGTGGTGCTTTGTCTTTTGATCCTCTGTCTGGCTCGTTCGCATCGTAAACATGAGGGAATGATTAAAAGTTAAGTAAATAGTTTCGAAATGTATAAATAGTTTTGATAAATAACTTATAAATAACTTGGGATGATGAGTAGGGCTTTGACTCTAAGTTTTATCCTTATGTCTTGACTCTTAATTCGATATGAAAAAAAAAAGACAAAGTATTGATCAATATCCATGAATCTTCAGTACTTCTTTTGTCTTATGGATTTTATTTATTCAATTATTCTTTGAAATCGCAGAATTTTACCTCTTTGTCCAGATTTTTAACACCATTCTTAATTCTTTAAAAGTAATGCATATATTTTCAGGGAATAAAAATAGCTTAGATAAATTCTTAATGGTGTACTTTCGTGTTATAAAAGATGCTTTTAGATCATCTCTTTTTTTTTATCTGTGCTAATAGAGAAAAAATGATAGCCTATGAGAGTACAGAAATTGTTCTTTGATACGATTTTCAAAGTATTTTTCATGTCTATTAAAAAATTATCCAAATAATATTAAATGTGTATGAATATGGTTCCTATTAGTTTAAACTTAAAATATTTTCTTTATGTGCTTTGAAACGTGGAACTTCTGGCGATTGACTCAGTCTTCCACAGTTTCATGAAACTTTATATTAATATTAAAAATTTACAAATAACTCCGATGTACACTGATAGATAACTTAAATAAACAAATTATATTAAAAAATACTTTAGAACAGGAATTGTTTTTTAATATAATCACTAAATGTAAAACAAAGCAAATGAAGCGTCTCCCATATTCAGTGTCTGCTGAATGCAAGAATAATCAAATTAAATTTCTTGACAAAAGTACTAAAAGGGTTGTTTTTAGATATGTAAGGGATGTTTATTAAAGAGTGATTCAAAAATAAGATGTAAAAATAAATAAAAGAAGGGAATGTTGAAACATAATTTTAAGGAAAGATAAGGATTTAAGGTAACGATTAAATTCTTACAACTTAAAATGAAATTTCATTTGTTTAACTTTTACTAATGGTTTTGTAAAGGCGGTAGAATAAATTTTGCCGATTGCCACTTCTAACGAATTATCTCTTGAAAAATTATATTTTGGCACAGTTTAGCGACTATAATATGATGTATATCTAATAAATTTAGTGATTAACATATGTTTTAAATGCCTCGACAGTAAAATTTGTCCACATCCGAAACTGACTGTGGGATCAGTTGGCACTGTGGGGTAAATCAAATTTCATATTTAAGCAGATTATATGTTGTTGTTAATATTCTGATGAATACTTTATTTATCATTTTTTTTACGTAATATTGCTTAAAATAGAATTGTCTTATTTTTTAAAAATATTATATTTGCTTTTATTTTCCGTATATGAAATCCATAAGGTATTGAAATCGGTAAATAAAATTTACCACAAAATTTTAATGAAGCTTCCTGAATTCGGAAGATGCCGCTTTTAGAATTAGGTTGTAACTTGGAAATGGAATGAGCTAAACAAATGAAATTTATTATGTAGTCATTGTTTCAATTTTGTCAGTTTGTATCAAATTTTATATTAGCTCTATGAAAAATGGACTTATTGCTGGGTTGTGTTTTCTTAAAAAATTTGAATGTGGATACTCAAAGCACAAACTAGATAAATGAAATTTAGTAGAAGGCTCCGTTACCAAAATTATCGATCTATATCAGATTTGGAATGCAATCGATTTATAGGAAGGCATCAGGAATGAATATTAAATTATTTTCGCACACACGCGCACGCACACACGCACACACATGCACACACTAATGTCGGCTCGTTTCAACCTTGTGTAATTCCACTTCTTGATATATTCAAATAAAATGTAAGACTTTCACTTCTTAGCAACTAAGGTATAACTGAGCTAATAAAAAGTTTTCTTTTGCACTATAGAGGGCATTGAGTTGGCGATAAAAAGTCTCAGTTTTTCACCCTGTAAGTTCTGAACTGATCACTTAAAAAATGCAAATTTTATATCATCTCAAAATTTAAAAAATTACCTTTCTAGTCACATCAATTTTAATTTCAGTTTTTCTCTTTTTAAGTCAATTTTTCAAAATTTATTTCGACAACCTTTATCGGTTCTATTTCTTTCTTTCTTTTGAATGACTATAAATTGCACTACTTACCAAGTATATATCCGTTGATTTTAATATTTGCAATAGAAGATGTGTCCTTCTATATTGGGTTTTATCCTCGCAACAATATTTCGGATACAATTGCCGCGAATTAACTGTAAAAATTGTGATAGAAGAGAAATATAAACAAAATATCCTGAAATAAATATTGTAAAAATGAAAAGTAAATTGCAAAAATATTTCATTCATTCCTCTTTAAATTTCTTTCTTCACTCTCACTTTTTATAATGAATGAACTTCATTTCATTTATTTTTGGATTGGATCAAGATCCCCTTTACTTATTTTTTTTTCTTTTTAAAAGGCACCTGGATTATGTTTTTGATTATCAGAAATTTTTGATGTCCGAGAATCTGATCAGTTTATTGAAACCTGTTAACGCTGGCTGCTTCAGTAATATAAACGGTCCAAAATCCTCACATCTCGCATGAGACTGGAAACTAAGCTACTGTAGAATTAAATAGTGGACGGAACAGAGCAACGCTCTCCACCCAATCCCGTTCCACCTGTTCCTCTCCTCCCCGACCGTCCTGGAAAACGGGATATCAGGTAATCGGATTGCTGGGGGACAACCGCCAATCACTTGCCGGGATTCCCCCGAAAGGCGCTTACAGATGCTTTTTCCTCGACTCTCTGTAATCCGCACTGTTCTCCTTTTTGCGGCTTCCATTCGGATAACAACTCTGCCTCTCCTGAGCGCAGACACCGTGTTCGATTTGTTGATTTTGTGTTCCAGAGTGTTGATTTTGGATCCTCTTCTGCATGTCTGGCTTGTTTGGGAGAGGGTGCTGTTGAAAGGGTTTTGATTTGTTTTGGATCCAGTAAGAATGTTTATTCGCAATTAAGAAGGAATGGTTCGGTCTGAGCATAAAACGTGAGTTTTTTAATCATTTAGGCTGAAGCATAAAAAAAAAGCATGATGGATCCATCTCAAGATCGTGTAATAAACCACTTTCACCAAGGTGCCTTTGAAATCAATTGCAAACATATTTAATTAATATTCATAATATTAAGAATAATTTTGTTGTTGTTTACAATGATTCCTTTAACTTTTAATATCGATATACTTAAAATAATTGGAAAATCAAGGAAGAAACTCTTCAGTCATCAGTTCAGTTTCACTAATTTTCATACAACACTCTGACCGTTGTTAGAAATTAAAATACAATCCTTTTACTACATTTCTACTTTTACTGTTGCAATCCATTTCAACATTTTTTGCCTATATTTATTTATTTATTATTTACTACAATATTTTTACCACTTGATTGATTATTCTTTGGTTTTGGTAACTTGTAAAAGTTTATATCAGTAAGCTGAAAAGTATATTATTTACTCCTATAAGTTTTTTTATCCACTTTTAAATGGCTACTTTAAACCAATAGATAAAATATCTAAAATGAGTGAAACAGGTATTTCAAAAAAATATTGTAGGAGCAGATAAGAATAAAATAAAGGCACGACAAAAAGTTAAAAAAATCGATTAATTATAATTAATTGAATATTTAATTAAGTTTTGTACTTTGAAAAGTTGATTATATTGTTTCTTTTATTTTAAAGAATAAAAATACAAACTTTGGGTGGATGAAATCGGGCGCATCTCTTGGGAGTAGTGGAACATGCATAAATAGGCATAGTGAGTTATTTATTTTAAGTTGAAAAGGCATGCCCCAAGATGTATCAGTAATAATCTGCCGCATCATTTCTTATTTTCGCGTAAAATCTAAGAAACGCTATTAATTTTACATTTCCATCATGGGAGCAAAACATTGGAAATGCTCTTTAGCCACAATCCCTTGCTGTTTTATCGACTGGGGCTAAGAGGGAGGGAAATTGGATACCTCGATCAAAAGTCTAAGAGTCATCAGCATAAACTATCATGAGAAAATAATGTTATGCCTTGGATACTATTTGTTCTTCTTAAACTTATAATAGCGACTGCAGATGAAAAAAAAATCGAATTATGCTCCGTGTGTCACTTGTCTTCACTATGCCACCACATATTCGTTCATTTTCAACTTGGCACCTGCTATTCAATATATTAGCAGGTGTCAAGGTGAAAATCTTTTACTGCCATTGCATTACGAATTAATACTTATACTAAGTGACCGGTTTCCTGGCCCAGGGGTAGCACATCTTTCCCGTGATCTGAGCATCCTGGATTCGAGTCCAGTTTCGGTCACGGTTATTCTTTACCCTGTGTTCTATCTGTCAGATTCGTGAAAGAGCTCCCCTGTAAAAAGAGTTGTTGAAGCGAGTATGCGAGTGCCATCTGCATATGAGCTAAAAGATTTCTGCTCTCAGGTACTCAGGAGTCCTAACTTCAGAAGCTACTGCACTCAACTTTCCATCATTTATTCTTGGTTTGAATTGGTGTTAAGTCGAAGGGCTATGAGCAACAACAAAGAAACAATAAGTGACCCGCATAATGATCACAGTTAGGAATTATACAGTAAATGTCAATATGAAGCGACAATGAAAGTATTTCCAATTTACTACTTTTCAGCATAAATATCATTCATGTTGCAGCATTTTCCCCTGCTCGTTATGCTTAGAAGGTGTTTTTCATTCCCTAAACATTCGAAGAAGAAAATATAAGAAATCCCTAAAAATCTTTCACCCCAGCATATTTCTAAATAAGTAATATATATTAGTATGCCAGCGTCCTGGCATAGAGGTAGCGTGTCTTTCCTGTTATATGGGCGTCCCGGGTTTGAGTCCCGGTTCAGGCATGATTGCTCTTCTGTTTTCTATCTGTAAGGTGTGTGAATGCCCCCTCCCCCTGTAAAAAGGAGCTGTGCAAGTGAATGGGATGAGTGAGTAGCAAAAGTCGTACTGTTGGCCCTAGTTGGCGTTACTACAAAACAAGAGACGCTGGTTAGGCAGAAATCACTGTCTGCCTCAGTGAGCTTGTTTATGGCAAGTGCCATAAGAGATAACAGCAAAATATAAATAATAAAAATAGATAAGCAAATAATATTAATAACAATATACAGATAAAACAATGGGCTCAAAATTTCAAGCAGGCTACAACTATTCACATATATTTACGGAACTGAAAACTCTTTTTAATTTATCATTCTCTAAGAGAAAATTTCCAATTTATTAATAAACTATCTATGACGGCAAAAAAAAATTTCTTTCTCAAAGCTAGTTTTTTCTTGAAGAACATTTTACACTATAGCTACGATTATTCAGAAAATTTTAAACGTAATCAGAAATAGAAAAAAGAAGCTTGTATCTCGCATTCATAATTTAGCTTTCTAATTAGAAAACAAGATTTCGACAAGATAAACATGATTGATGGCATCCTTCAGATGGCGGCCACCGGGTGTGGCAACTCAATTTTCGCGTAGAATGGGCACTCCATTGAGCATAATCGTAGTAGGACAGATGCGTACACTTGTTGTGCGTACCAGTCGTAAAACTGTCAATCAACGGTCTTGTTTCCAAGGCGGTTTTGTTACTGTTAAAGGATCACTTCTAGAAGAGGTTGCAACATTTTAAACGTTATCTTAAAAGTGTCAGATTTGGCGAAAGTTAGCATGGTGTTTAACTCAATTTGGAATACTTAATGACTTATTGTTTAATACAGTATAGTGCATTTTAAAATTCATTAAACAAAGTTTTTACTTTGTTTCCGATGAAACATGAATTGCTTTTAGATGAATTTAGTCAAAAATGTATGATAAAAATCAATGAATTTCTTCTCATATAAATACTGCATCCCCTTCGAAAAAATAACCTAGATTTTAGAAAATACTTTACTTTACTTAAATTCCACGATTTGCATTAAACGAAAGAGTTTCGTTTTCATTAGTTTTGATTTTGTTTCTTTTTGATTCATTTGTTTAATTCAATGAGTTCGGACACTGAAATCTATGTTTTTTAAATATAAGTTGTTTATTAAGTTGGAAGTATAAATAAATGAGGTTAATATTATTGAAGTGACTTGTAGGAAGGAATTAAATACAAAAGCTATTCTTGATATGCCGTAAGTAGTAAAAAAAGCTTTCATCCACGGATTTTAATTTTCCATGTCATATAAGTTTTTAAAAAATCAGCTGCAAAGTGGAAGTACCATGACATATTTAAAATTTTCTGTTTGTCATCGTAAAATAAAAAAATATATTAAAAAAACATTTTACCGAAATAAATTTTAAGATTTTAATTTACACATCACAGTAAGAATTTTTTCCCTGCATTTCCCAATTTTTCAAACTATTCTTTCTGTTCTCCCAGATTTATTCGACTTCTTTTTTCAATTTTTAATTTGAGGTGTACATTTCTTAGTAACATTTTTTTTTTTTTTGACTAATCACTTTCTTTTGAGATTTGTCATATTTAAGTACTTCTTTATCTAACTAGAATATTATGTTTACTTATCTGCATATGCATAGTGATTAATAGTTATTATAAGTATTCTTCATATACTTCCTAAACATTCTACTTTCACAGCATCAACGGAAAATCAAGAGAATACAGGGTTTTCAATTAAATGCCATGAAAGACAAAAGAAATCTCACTCAGAATATTTTAAAATAATATTCAATACAGTGCCATGTTATAAAAATGAAATAAATAGTAAATGGATAAAATTTTAAAAAAGTACCAAAAAAGAGCTTTCTACCATATTATTACGCAATTTTCTTGTAATGTTACAGTTAAAATATCTCGAATTTCAATTTTAATTCATAAAATAACATAAAAACTGTTTCAGGAACTTAATAAACTTTCAGATAACACACACGCATGCACGCACACACACACACACACACACAGAGAGAGAGAGAGAGAGAGAGAGAGAGAGAGAAATGAATTTCTAACACAGGAGCTTATGCTTTAAATTTGACAGGTATCTTCAAATTTTTCGCTTAAAATTATTCAAAAATTCAAGTGTAGAATATTCTGACTTTAATCTAAAAATTTTACTTCACAAAATTAGACTTTCTTCCAAAAATAAAAGTGAATAGTATATATATGCGTCTATCTGCCTATTTAAAACATAGACATTTGAAAGTAGAGATAATAAATTTAATACAAAGATATTTATGAGAAAGTGCAATTAATATTTGGAGAAGTGCATTTCAGTGACACATTTTTAGAATTGAATTTTGTTATTTTAGATTTTTTTTATTCATAGATTTTTATTTAAGAACTATGCTAAGTATAGTTTGACACTGAAGGAATAATGCTGATAATTGATATGATTTGCAAGCGTTCTTAATATATTTAGTCGCATATTTTATGCTTTCCACCTTTGGCCATCCTGTTTGTCAGCGATGATTAATGATTGATGAAAATTTCAATTGTCCCCACCCCAGAGCGTTCTTAAACTTAAAATTTTGTTATACATATTAAGTATGAAAAAAATAATACGGTAAAAAATTTGATATCATTAGATTTTTTTAATTTTAAAATGTTGTAAAAATTATTTTTATTGTAAAATTTTAGAAAGGTATCATGGAAAAAAGTCAATGTTTCTGTTAATTTTTTGTTAGTTAAAATTTCAAAAAAAAAAAAAAATCTTTTTTCTGGTCTTATTTGTACAGAGCCATTACATGCACACAAATACAAAAGTTTTTTCTTTGTGTTTAAGCCTCAAAATTTAGTTAAAAGGCCAATACTTTTCCTCGCCAAATACTCTTGCCAACAAACAACATATGTTTTGACAAACCTAGACTAATTACTCCCTTCCCCCTTTTTTTCAAAGAGCTACACATGATATATTATACTTTTACGACCTGTACGCAAAGAAGTTGTACGCATCTGTCATACAACCATTCGTCTGCCCTTAAAACGAAAAGGGGTGGTATCTGGGCAGAAAGGTCAATTGATTCGCCATTGAAAAGATTAAGGGTATTCATTAAATTGAATCGTCTAATGAGACAACAGATGTAATAGAATTTCAAATATTGTGCATGTTTAATGTGAAAAAGCCATTTAAGCTTATTATATAGTTTTGATTTATATTTTATTATTAGAAATTGAAACATCAATCACTCTGTATATAATATAGATTTTAGAAGCTTTAGGATATTTAAAACTGAAAGTAAACGAGGATAAATAGTTAATACAATTTACGCTTCATTATAACGTTTGATAACAAGTTTAGTGCATATTAATTACATTTATAGGAATATAGAAATGCAATAGAGTATAACAAGGGTCGTCGCAACAACCACATATCATTTTAGTTAATGTATATACGATTTTTTACAAAAGAAATTCTAAACCTTAAAAAAAAAAGATCAAGTTTACAAATAGTTTCCATTTTCATTTCCAGATGTTATAAATGGAAACGAAAACGGATGTTATAAATCATAAAAAAAGATATATTTTTAAAAAAAATCTGGGTAGCATTTAAAGAAAATTAAAATGTTACATATTCCTTCTTAACACATTGACAGCCGGCGACCTACGAGACATTCACCGGCCGAGCGGCGGCACCGAGGCGGAAACTTCACGAACTCAGAAACCCGCGTTTTCGAGGGGGCGGCTGTCAATGTGTTAAAATCAATAAAAAGTTTTAGACACTATGTGATTGCTATAGGTAAAAAATTTCAAACAGGGGAATTTCTATTCCTGTTTATAATAAAAATGTTGATGTAACTCATCCGGCTTTGGAAAAAAGTGAAGTGTAAAAATCATATCCATAAATAAAAAAAAAAGTTTTGTTTATAATTTTAAAAAAATGTAAATTAATGGCATTATACTTCTAAAACAAGCATGAGGAAATCATGAGATTGTAATGTTGCTTCCCTGCGTAATAAGTCTCCCGGTGCGGTGTGGAATTTTACTGATATTGTAATAACTACAGAGGGCAATCTTGGCAACAGATTTGGCGACTTTGGCAATCAAAAGAAATTTTCTGAAATGTGAATCGTGTCGATGTTTTCATTTGGACTCGATTCCCAGTTTTTGTTCCTGAACATTCGATCTCTGTCGTGAGAGCTATACAAGAGAAGTGGATGCATGCAAGCGAGAATTAACACTTTGGTGACCGGCAATTTTATACAGAAACTATGTCATGTCACCGGCTACTTTTTTTGTAATTGAATATGAAAGTAAAACGTTCTAAAAAAACTCCAATGAAGTGCAATGACGAGTTAACTCGTCACCGGTCAACAACATTTGGACATGAAAAGACGAGTTAACTCGTCACTGGTCAGCAAAGTGTTAATAGTAGTCGATTCGGGAAAAGGGTGGGGCTGTAGTGATCTGATGGTAAGGTATCGGCTAGCAAACCACAGGGTTTCAGGTTCGAGACCTAATTCCGTTACAGAACCGTCGTGTAAAGGGACCTGTTGTAAGCCGATACCTGTTGTGGTGTGGAGAGGGGGACCTAATCTCAGGTGTCATCGTCGTCCTCTGACCGTGGTTAAAAATTATTAGATCCTCTCCCAAAATAGCTCTCGTGTTGCTTTACAACTGGGCGTTAACATAACTAAACGAAACGAAACTTGAGAAAATCGAGTAGTTGAGCGAAGTCATTCATATCTCCGGTGACTCTGCTCTCCAGAGAAAATTTTGAACCTACATCTAATTTTGAACAAATTCTAACAAAAGGTTGATTATGTGTTCAGCAGAAAGCATTCACACATAACTCAAATACATAGACCTCTACATAAATGAAATTTGTAGTCTTAATATCGAAACTGTGACTCTTGCTCTTGACTCATCCGAGGCAAAATCCCTTACACTTATTTTCAACTTTTTCTTTCGTAATATGAAATTAAATATTAAACGCATCGCACAGCTTAAGTATTTAATACATAAGGAAGACGGGGGGGGGTGAACAATTCTCTGATCAGAAATACTTAAGTTTTATCTACCTTATGTAAAAGTGCGTATTGACAACATCTACTTCGCTGATTAATATAATGAGTGTCATGCGGTTGTTTTCTTTAATTGCTAAAAATAGGCAAAGTATACCCTCCATCGCTGGCCGGCCAAACAGACAACCATCTCGCGGAGGGGAAGACTTCATTTTTCATCGCCTATCTTATCCTTCGTCAGTTTCTCTCTTATCGCCGACAGAAGCCGCTCTTATCCCGCTTCTCGATCAGTAATTCATGAGCCCGCCCTCATTACTTAATTGGATGCTTTAGAGGAGCCCCCTTTTTTTCTCTCTCTCTTTTAATCTCCAATTAGATTAATAGCTGCGAAGGGATGAAATTTTAGGAGATTTTATCGGAGGGTTCAATCGTCTTCTCTTATTTTCCGAATTATTTTCGTATCTTGAAGAGCGTGTAAGTAAATTGGAACAAATTAATTAATAAGGAAAGGGTGAAGACGCCTGAAGGTCAAGTTCTGATTTTGACGAAAATAAGAAAAATGTCGGTCCTTGAAATGAAACAGAATCTCTCTTGGCACTTGATGCTTTGAATCTCGCCGTAAAATTTGCAGATCAGAACTCACTCCTTTGTAGATTCATTCGGAATGTTTTGTTCGTTTCTTATTTTGGGAAAGCATGGTATATCAGCTAATTTTTCCCTTCGTTCATGACCTTGGTGCAACTGTGCAATCAATTAATTTACAAATCAGTAGGTATGGTCTCCCCAAAACATTCTCGCATACTTCCTATTAAAATGCTATGCCTTTCATGGCATTGGCAAATAATAGTTAAGAAATTTTATTGTTTGACGGTAATTTAGTATTTTTAATTAAGCTATCATGTGATTCACAGCGTATTATTTGGCGATTAATCCCTGGCATATTATTAAAAATGATCGAATTCGTGTTTTCGTCAAGGTTTTTTTTTTTTCAATTGATTTAAACAAAAATTTGATATAGAATTACACTTGCAGCAACAATATCCCACACCAAATTTCACATATTTAAACTATTGGGCCTTTGAGTTATTATCATGGCAAAACATTGTTGTTTTGGGAATGAAGTTTTGTGGCGAGAAATAAAAATTTTATTATCTGCACGAGCATTTCAAAAAATCAACTTTTAATAACACGTTGCCATTGCATTGACAAAAACTCTGATTAAAAAAAATTAATTACTACATCAAATAAAACCTAGGAAAATATCATTTTGTGCACGTAATTGTATGAAAGGAAATAAGTAAGAAATGTGATATTTTTTTGAATAACAAATGCGAGACAAATTTTTTTGGATCGTTTGCAATACTAAAGTGTCTCATTCAGTGAAACAATTAAAATGAATGAAAATATAATTTAACTTGCACGAGCACGTGGTGTTTGGCCGTTCGAGAAGTCGAGATACATTGAAATATGCATAGCAGATTTCATTTTAATCTTTTTATTGCTTTTATATGCTTTTGAAAGTATAGAAAAAAAAACTGGTCCCTTGGCTCAAAATTTGATAGATGCCTTTATACCTTAGGTGTGAAACCTCAGTTTTTAATTTTATGTCTAGCTGTCCTAGTTTTGTAGTTTTCTTAACTAATATATAGACATTCGAACTTTCATCTGAACTTCTGAACATTTGGTCATCTTCATCTAAAAATTTGGTGAAAAAGCGGTATACCAAATTCCATCAATCTAGCTCAAATCATTTTTTTTAGTTACTTTTATCACAGACAGACAATATTTTCAAGACTGTGTTTTCGAACTCTTTGGATTTTAAAACTCAACGTCTTGTCAAAATTTGAAAAATTTTTGAAGACGGCAGTATTTTTTCTATATTCCGAGTACGAGAAATTAAAAGTAAGAAAATGTTATTTATTAAAATATATATGTCAATATACATAAAATTACCTCTTAGCCATTTGGAAAATTCACTGCCTGAAGAATTTAATAGATGTCAAGATTAGGGGAGGAAACACGTGTGAAGCGTTCATATTAATTTACACTAAACTAAAATCTTTCAGAAATCAGATAAATAGCATTGATTGTTTTTATTTGCATATACATTTTACACACATAATTCATATTTTTTATTTAAATTTTATTTATCAATATTTGCATGCTATTTTTTTATAAGTATTTATTATTGCATACTTATTCTGATATACATCTATTATTTTTATAATAATTTATAAAATTATTATAAAAATTAATAATTTATAAAATTTGTTTGACTTTACTTACATAGACACCTTCACCATCAGAAACAACTCGATTTTGTTTTGAAAGAAAACATTGAAAATTTTATAATTTGGCTCAACTAGCACCATATCTCCTGCTATAATCATCTATTTGATTTTACGCTTATGTTTTTAATCGTATATCTAATAATTTTATATTTAATTTCATTTTATCATCCAAAGAATTTCTTAATATACTGAAAGTTGTTACTTAGTATTTTTATTACTGCAGTCTGTTTATCATATTCTTTTGGAATCATATTAACACTTGTTTGGCCTTACTTATTGAGAATTCTTATATCATAAAAATCAACTAAATTAAATATACAGCATATGGAAGTTGCATTACAATTTGAAGGCAGTCACCCATTCGGCAATTTCAAATTTATTATTTGAAACTAACATGGCCGAGATTTTTTTTATCCTGTTATAACATGTTTTTGGGGTGAGGTTTTCGGCATCAACAAAAATCCGTAGGCAATATATATATATATATATATATATATATATAAAATATACACGAGAATCTGAAAAAATCAGCTTTTAATAACGCGTTGCCATTACATTTACAAAAGCTCTGATTTTAAAAAATCAGTTAATGATTACAGCAAATAAAACCGAGAATTATGTCATTCTCATCACGTGGTTATATGAAATAAAGTAAATAAGAGATGTGATATTTTTTTAAGCAATCAATGCGAGACAAAGTTTCTTTCTGGATCTTTTACGATAATAAAGGGACTCATTCAGTGAAACGATTAAAATGAATACAAATATAATTTAAATTACATGAACACGTGGTGCTTGGCAATTCAAGAAATTGTTCTGACGATTTACATTGAAATATGCATAGATTTCATTTTCATTTTTTTTTTTTTTGCGATGTTGTCAAGATAATGTGCATACTTTTATACTTTCATCTGATTAGATAGGATCATTCATACATATTATGATCAAAACAAATTGTTTAAATTTTTGAAGAAAACTCTTAAGATTTTCCACGTTGCTACCAATGATTATAATTTTTCAGTTGCAAATAAATTTTGCATTTGACTAAGCATCTTAAATGCCACAATCCTGAAAAATGTTTCTAATTTTTATTGACTATTTTGTTTCACTTCATTAAACGCCAAGACCACAAATGTCAGCTCAACAAAGCTATGAAGCCCGCTTGAGTTCTTAATATCACTGCTAAATTTCTCTCCTTTTATTAAGTGTTTGATTTCCCACGGCGCATCCTAATTCATTAGAAATGCTCTCCCCAATGAACATAGAGGACAAAGAGTTTTCTAAGAAAACTTAAAGGATTTCAAGTGTGCATTTACTTAATATGGTGTTACAAGCGGGTGAGCGCCACGAAAGCAAGGCCAAAAAAGAGAGCGTTGGTGACGGTTGACGAAGGACTTGGCGCGAGCCGAATTAATTTGGTGAAAAGAATATTCTGGTAGCCGCTAAATCGTTCAAGGTGTTTTCGAAGTTCCGCGTTTCTTCTGGGTGCTTTTTCGATGGGCTATATAAGGGAATGGGTTGCCGCAATTTGGTAGTTCCTCTCGAAAGAGTAGTGACTCGTTGTACGAGCTGATTACTTTTCTCGCTTGTTATTAGTGAGCTGTGTTTATATTTGCTGCTAACGTTGTATAATTCAGCTCGCTGTGATTTACTTTTTACTGTGCTATACAATATCTGTTTTGCAGTCTGTGTTTATCGTGCGTAAGACTAGTATTTACGCTGTTCGTGACTGTTGTCTGCTGGATTGATTTCATCTGAAGTTTTCCTTAATCAAGTCACCCTGTAAATACCTGTAAATAAATTTCTTTGTGCTGTACTCAAGTAAAGTCTATTCTGTCAGAAACCGCTAATGCTAAAAACGTAACAGTAGCTACCACCTTATGGGGGGGGCAATTTTGTATAACGCATCCTTAAGAGCCTAAGATTTCAGACTGCCCTTAGTTTTTGACTCGAATGGAGGATATTTCACTTCTTTGAAAGGAAAACTCAAGTTTGACATTACTCTGAAGTTGCTGAACTAAAATTATCTTAGAAATGAAAAAGTTAAAATTATTTTTAAGTTTTCTATTTTTTTATATACACAATAAATAATCTATTCCTTTTTTAAAATGTTATTTCCAATTAAATACTCGTCTTTTTGAATTAGTATTCATTATTTATTGCTTATATAGTTAATTAAATTGAAATTTAACCACTTAACAGTTGTTTTTTTTTTTTTTTTTACTAAGATGACACCTTCTATTGTGGGAATATTTTCTTATTTTGATTCAAGTGGAAATCCATCGAATGCTTGACGTATCTATGAATTCTAAGTCATTTGCTATTGAATTATAATTGTTATGAATGGTTTATTTTTTGTTTAGAACTATCAAAATTTGATAAATCGATGCACGTACGGCATAAGGGCAAGACAGTCAAGTGGTTAGGAAGTAATATAAAACATGTAAAGTCAATTCCTGTTTAGGTCAACAAAGATAAATTTTATTTTAATTGCTTTTTATTAAGGAATTACAATTAATATAAATAATTCAAAAAATGATTGATGTTCGCAAGAATTGAGCTCGCATTCTTCACATTCACGTGAAAAATACCGAAATCTTTGCATTTTGCCTATTTGCCTGTTGATTTCATTTTTCATTAAAAACTGCTAAAACTCTATTTAATGTACTAAAAATTAAGGAAATTTAATTAATGAATTAATATTTGAAAAAACTGTACTAACATCAAGAGTCATCCACTATAAGTTTTAAAAAAAGTATTTGAACTTGAGCAGATGAATAAAAAATATTTTATTAACGATGGAAGAT
>JAOUZG010035699.1:784247-802191 GCA_026289955.1 Argiope argentata
ATATAGGAAGGGTGTGAAATAATAGTATGATTTGAAAAAAATTGAGCAGTTATCGTGGCGATTTTTGATTGGAAACAGAGCTGTTCACATATAAAATATTATAAACCTCCTTAATTTTATTTTTAATGAATTAATATTTGAAAAAAAACTGTTTTAACATCAAGTTTCTTCCATTACGAGTTTTAAAAAATGCATTTGAACTTGGAGCAGATGAATAAAAAGTATTTTATTAACGATTGAAAATTTCTACAAATATAAATTTATATGTAGAGAGAGTATGAATTAATAGTAGGAAGAGAAAAAGAAACCTTGTTTTAAAACATTTGAAGGGGAAAGGGATCCTCAAACCTACCAAAACTAAAGATACCTAAGAGAGCTTAATCTGGCCCCGCTCACCCAAATTTTCCACCAAAGCAGATGTGTTCTGTGCAACAATTTTTGAGGGTGAAAAATGTGTGGACCTTTACCACCCATTTGGAAAGAACACACATGTTAATAGGTGAGAAAAATCCTCAAATGTTTTCAGGGCTGATTACCCAAGAATCAAGAATGAAAAAGAAAGAACCCATCAAAGAAGTCGCACAGTCGGGCCTCATGAACGCGGGCACTGTGCCTCCTCATTCCACGTCGCACCGGCATGTCACAACGGAATGCTAACGTTTGTTTTCCCGCCTCTACCCAAGAATCCCGTCTTTGTGATTTTTTTTACCCACGCGCTGACTCGATATTTTTTTTCTTCTTTTTCTTTTTTAAAGTGTGCAAATCGCCGCACGCATATTTTATTTTTACACTCTCCTATGAAATTCCTCTATGCTGTGAAATATCCCCGTCGCATTTTTAGTTTCGCCATTTTTTTTCCCCCTGTATATCTTCTTACGGGGTTGGCGCTTGAAATGGAACACGCTTGCTGAAGGTGCTGGCTGGAAGAAAAGCCATTCTTGTGTTTAAAAAATGCGAGATGGATTAGCGCCGCTCGTACCTATCAAAAGGAACGTTTTCTTCGCACGGAAACAGAGTGGCTTGTTTTCTTCCGCTGGATGTGGGAGGAGAATGCGGGGGGGGGACTGCTCAGAGATGGTCCCATACAGTCCTCCCTGTTTGCCATATTCACTTTTTAAGGCCAAATTGGGGAATCTTCGACTCCATGAGATAGTCGAAGGAAATTTGTATTTCGAGTTTGTCCAGCGTTATTTCATTTACAAAATTTAAAAATTTTAATACCACAAAATTTGTTTTTTATATTAATATTTAAATAATGTACCCAAGTATGCAAATTCTCTCTCACACTCACAAACACATTTTAAAAATTAAATACCACAAATATTTATTTTTATATAAATATTTAAGTAATGAACCCATGTATGCAAATTCTCTCACACTCACAAACAAATTTTAAAAATTAAACACCACAAAATTTATTTTTATATAAATATTTAAGTAATAAATACACGTATGCAAATTCTCCCACACTCACAAATTTTAAAAATTAAATAGCACAAAATTTATTTTTATATAAATATTTAAGTAATGAATCCACGTATGCAAATTCTCTCACACTCACAAACAATAATATAATGATAAATATTGGTAGAATAAAGCGAGTCGACGTTTGGGCACAGCGGTGTGCATCTTCCCTGTGATCTGGACATTCTGGGTTCGAGTCCTAGTTCTAACATGGTTGTTCTTCATCTATTCTATCAGTTAGATGTGTGAATGCCCCCCCTATAAAAAGGAGGCTTTGCAAGCGAATGTGTTGCGTGAGTAGATAAGATGTGCTCTTAACCATAGTTGACGCTACTTAAAAGAAGAGACGCGCCCTGGGCTTAAAATCGCCGAGTGCGTCAGTGAGCTTATCCGTGATACGTGCCATTAGAAGCAACAAGAAAAAAGCGAAAAGGATATACACTGAAAATTAGAAATATACATATAACAGTAAGAAGAATAACAGGCCAAAGCATATAAATAGAAGGGTGTAAAGCTTCAAAAATTATATGAATCTTACATTTATCAAAATTTAAGTTTTAAATACTTATATTTAGGGAAATTAATTAATTAATTAATTAGAATTAATGTTAAATATTTTGTTAGCAAGCCCTTAAGATCAGATTACGCAAAATATTTATTTGAAATTTTTAACAACCAGTAAGCTTTATTAGTTAAATAGTCGCCAAAATCGGCTGCTTGAAAAAATGTTGTTAGTGATTTAAATTAAAATTCATTAGCATTATGAGTATTATTTTTTCTTACAATCATGAATTCATAAAAAAAAAGTATTTCGTGTAAGAAATTCGTGTTATTATCTGTACTAAGCGCTAATTCTTGCTAATATTTTTATTTTTACTTCTGTAATATTTTAAGGAAATTTTTGGAAAGAGGTTTTTTTTTTCTTTACAAGTGGAATATCATCTTATCGAAGGATTCATTATTAATATCATCATCCTTATATTCAACTCTATTTACAGTAAGAACCCTACAATTTAAAACATCTTGCATAAAATGAAATTTGTTTTTAAAAAGAAATTTAGCTACATTGTTTAAGAAGCTTTGTATTAAATGAATTTTGGCTTGTTTTAAAAATAATGTTGGCTCCCTTTTGCCCTTCTGATCCTGCAGCCCTGTGGTCCACCCACGCGTTTTCTGCGTGAGGGAGAAAGTTCGTGCCTCATTTGCAGCAGGGGCTGTCAACTGAAAACGAAGTGTGAGTTACTTCGGAGAAAAAACTAAATGGAGGGGGGGATGGCGAGGGCTCTTGCGGCTTTCAGGGTAGCGCCCACATGCTCAGCTGTCAAAAAGCGGAAAGAAACACCTTCAAAATGTAATTATTGCCGCTTTCTTCTTTGTTCCTTGAAAGCGTTTGAGAAAAGAAAAAATGTTTAGACTTAAAGAATAATGTTCAAACTCCCTTCTTCCTTGTTTGAAATTTTATTTCGAGGCTCGTTTTATGCCATGAAATTATGAAACTTTTAATTCCGACCAATAATTACTGAGTCAGAATTTATACAAGTTCCGTTTATATACTTGAATCGTTTATTTCTTAACAATTGCGCTTAGAAAAATAAACTGTTCATATTTTTTTAAACTTGAAAAAAAAATTAAACTTTTTTCTAAGTTTTACCTTAAATGCTCTATAGTTCTATTTCAAATTTAATGATGAGTGCGATACATGAGAAAGAGAATCCAGAGTAATTAATGTTTTTTATCTTAAAAGCCTTTTGGAACATTTCTAAATTGTTATATTCTTAAATTTTGTTGAACAGAACCGGATTAATCATTTCGGCCCTCACGGTGGCATTTGCCTCCGCGATATTTTAAATTCTTAATTTTCATTTCTTTTCAAACCTGATAATGGAATTTGCCACGACTTCTGGTTCCTATATCCGTTGTGAAAATGATATGAAATTAAATGTGGATGTTCTCTTGGTGACCCTTATCCCTAATTTCCATCAATATTTTTCTATTCCATAATTGAAAAATTCATTGCTTAAAGGATTAATGGATGGACAAAGTAAATAACTACATATGGTCTTGGAGCTTTGGAGTACATCGAAGAAGAATTCTTCTTTCTTTTTTCGGTTTTTTTCATTAATTATTAAGGATCGTATAATCGTATTTGTTTAAATAAAATCACGTACCACTTAAATTCTGGAACCATTTTCACTAACTGCCTTATGACTACTTTTATATTTCTAACAAGTTATATTTATAACAACTGTTTTTTAATTCTAACAAATGACGCTCTCTTTATTAGTTTAGAAACTGTCCGATTTCATAATTAAATAGTATTTAGACAGCATAAAAAAAGTTTACCGCTTTAAAAAAATTATCTTACTTAAATTACTTAATTATTTGAATTTTTTTGATAGGCGAGAAATTGAATCCATTCTTTTTTCAAGTAATCCCAAATTTAGTGTTTGTTCCTTCAATTTGTTAAAACTTACTACTTGAACTGCTTATATGAGGATTAAAATTTAAATCAATATAAAAATATCTCATTATAGAAGTTTCGGGAGATGGCAATTCTAAGACTTCATCAATCGGTTCTGAACAGTCATTTGTAATTCTTGAATATATTGTATTTCACCCTTTTTATTTCTATATTATAATGAATTCTTTGTATTCTTCAGTGAATTCAACACCAGAATTTGCCTGAAAAGGAAAATGTTCCGTCTAAGCATTAAAAAGTGTTTTCTTTTTTCATCATAACATAATTTCTTAACAACTTCACCATGCTAATAGTGTTAGCTCGGATATTATCGGTTAATTGTAAATGAGTAAAGTATGAAGCAAATCATCGGTCAAAGCACTCTACAGAACTAAAGCTACCAAATCTGACACGTAGTTACTTCTTGGGTGGAGAATTATCCTTAATAACATTTTCAAATTTTCAATAGGATTTCTAATTAAAAATAATTTAATTATTGTAGCTTTATAAAATAATTATGAAATAAATAAAATACAAAATCTATTTCTGTTTATAGTAATAGAAATATATAAATTTCAAAATCTATTTTATCTGTTTCTATTTGTATGAATATATAAAATACAAATCTATCGGTCACTATAAAATACTAATCTATCGGATCAAAGAATACTTTCTTCAATCAAATCTTTATTTCAATTTTTTTTCTTTAATTTTGAAAAATATTTGTAAGCATACTTTCAATAATATTTTTTGACATTGCATTTATAGGATATTTTATTGAAGCATCATTATATCGATGATGTATAAGGAAAAGTAAATTTTAAAAATAAAATAAAAATAGAGGAATTGAGCCTAAATTTATTCTATTTTTCTTTGTTCGATAATTGCTTCTTATTTCTTATTTATACTTTATATATATATATATATATATATATATATATATATATATATATATATATATATATTCTACAATATCTCCGAGATTCTGATATTTTGTCGTTCGACCTTTACTAACTAAAGCAGTTATCAAAGTTATTATATGAAAAATATTCGAAAAAAAGGTAGATTCTTAGATATTTCTAAAATTATCTATTCATTCTACAATATCTCCGAGTTTCGCTTATTGCCTTGAAGTTAGATTTTTTTAAAAGTTTCATTGTTGAGAAAAAGTTTAGGATACTGTATTTTTAGAATTTTATTTCTAAGAAAATTATAAAAGAAATAAGCCTATTCAATTGTTTATTTCTTTTATAATAAACTTTCAATAAAGGAAGTTTAAAATGTTTTTTTTTCTCTTCCATTTTGAATGTCTCCCTGCAAGGAAAATACAACCAATGTCATTTGCCTAGCCTATTCCTGTTTGCATATATCGTATTCGGATGCAGATAAATGTATTGTAATTAAAAAATAGGTTCTTAAAACATCTAAAATATTCATATTCCTAAAATACGTACAGTATTCATATTTCAAAAATTCGTAAAGTTACAGTAAACAGTCACTTTGCATGCTTGTAAGAAGTTAAAAAGAATCGTTATAATATAAAATATCCGAAATAATTAAATATTTTGGTACCCTAAAAGAACGAGAGAAAAAAAAACAGTATTTGCTAAACTACAAGAAAAGTTAAAAAGCAATTTTGAGTGGAGAGCAGGTAACCATGGCGACCACAATCGTGTAACTGAAGTGCTCCGGTGACAAATCGTAGCGAAAGGTCAACGTTTCTATAGATGCACACGCGAGCCGAAAACCCTCCCTCCTTCTTTGTGTTTTATTACTTTTTTTTATTCGTGGTCATGTCTGGTAGCACTTGAATTGTTAAATGGATTCGATCATTCGATCAGAATTTGAAATATCTCAACTATGCGAAGTATCCATTGAGGAATGGTATGGGGGGGGGGGGAGTCTACAAAAAGAAAATCCTGAAGTGATTTTCGATTAATGTTTGCTCATACCCTCCTAGATTTTTGTTTTAATGTCTTATTTATTCAGTCTCGTTTTTTTTTTCCTTCAAAAAATTCAATATGCAAATTTTGATGTATCTTAACATTTTGGATCCTAAAAACACATTTTTAGAAAAATGTATTTCTATGATTACGATAATTGAAAAAAAAAAAACACTTTGAGCTAGAGAAATGAATTTTGGCAAATCTATTCAGAATAAGTCTGTTTCTGAGTAAAAATGAATGCAATGACAACAAAATGCGTATAACTAGATAAATAGATTTTAATATGCATGTTGATCAAAATAGTTATCAAATTTTGAGCGAAATCTGTTATTTACTGTTTGTAGGATTTTATATTCTCATGCATATAAGCACATTAACTCAACTTATTAAAAAATAACGTAGTAATTTCATGGGATCTGTGAAAAATTTTGGTACCATTCGGTCCAACAAATAAAGGCATCCAAAATCTACATTCGATTTCCAGATACTTGTATATTAATAAATGACAGGAATTCGTAGCCAAAAATATCGTCAAATATCGTATGATAGATTCAGTAAAAATGTTACATTCATTCCAAATTATTACATTCATTATTTATTACTTGTTTCGCCGATGAGGGATTTTTTATGGGGACGGGAGCGCAATGGTGATGATGCCTTTATTATAGAGTGTGCAAGAGTCTTAAGAACTGATCACTCTTGCTGGCTGTAAATGAAGTATATATAGGGGAAGTTATGTAAATAATCACAATACTCCATCGCGAGGCTTTTGAGAATATCCCCGTTTTAGATCTTTCAGAGTCCGAAAATTTTATTTTCAAAATTATATCCACCTCTCTTTTTCTTGCAGTATGTGTTTCTATTAGTATTGTGGCTCCTGTTTAAAATTACGAAGGGTTAATATTTTTTGGGACTCGTAACTTTAATTTTCAGATGAAAAAGACTACACTTGACGACTCTGTCAGCATCCACTCTAATATCCATTCAAAACTATTGAGGAGATTCAACTACATATTATATCTTTTATTGATACTTGAAACGAAGTTCCATTTAAATAAATCAAAAGATATTAATTATCACATGACATACATCAAAAGTTAGCATCAATTGATCGTAATGGAAATCATGATCTTAAAATAAAACAACATGCAGTTTGTTATTAATTGACAAGCAAAATTATATTTGACGTTTGACTATAATATCACGATGCATTTACATAGCATTTCATAAAATACATGTTATGTTCGTACATATTTGTGCCTGTTAGGTGAGAAACAAGGATGTAAAGTAAAAATTCCTCTATTATCAATAGAAGATATCTCATAAATTTATTGCCTATAATTTGATTTCACTTCATGCAAGTGACGTATATGAAAAAGCAGTATTTGCAGAGCAGTTTATTGTTCAGAATTGAATCTGACAAACTGTAGAAACTCGACAGTCTTACCAGTCATATAACCCCGAATCTTTCTCGCATATTTTCCACTAAAGATCTAGTTTCCGATTCTCCGCATAAAATTGAGAGCTCTGGATAAGGCTGGGGATAATATCAATAGCATATGAATCTAGTATTTTTATTGCATCTATCTCGAAAGTATGTATTTTGGACACCTTTTTGGACCACCGGTTAACATCACCATCGGCACCACGGAACTACAGTTTCATTATCTTGTAACTATCGTTGTATTTTGCAACTGGAGCTCTAATTACAAGATATTATATCAATATAGTATATTTGATAATAATTCATTGCTTTTACAAGAATGTGAAATACAGAACGACAGACAGTCAACTATTTAAGGGATTCGGTAATAGTTTTAACAAATATCGATATTTTAGATAAATCTGTTTGTCAATGCATTATCTACTAAGCTCTTGAGCTTTAGATTTATCGAACAGCTAATTAGAAAGATGTCGTTTGAATAAATTTTGTTCAAAATTGTTTGTTTTTATTTGATGTAACTGCAAATTTTGGTCATAATTCTGTATTCCGACCGACTAGCTTAAAATGTTTTTGAATTATCGTGTTCACAGATAGACAGACAGACAAACATGCCTAACGAACTCAGGAGAGACTAATGAGGTTTGTTAAAATATCCACTAATAATATCTTGACGATTATAATACTTCCCTTGTACTTCGTCTACGGGAAAATCCGGTTAAAATCTTCTGTTCCAATAAATTAATGAATGAAAATGTATCAGTTAATATCAAACATATTTTCTTGAATAGTTAAGAGATTCTGAACTAATGTCTGGGGATTAATCAATTCCCCCCTAAAATAGATGAAACCTACATAATCTAATTTTTTTAATTCAGCTTAAGACACAAATTAAATTTATAGTTTGGGTTCTGACACTTTATATTGTTTAACTGTAAAGCTATTCCATGTACCTAAAGCCTATATGTGCTAGATTTCATAAATATTTATTAAATTTTACTTAAATAGTAATTGGCTGGTTGCCAATATTGCTGGAGGTTAAGGTACCTAAGATATTAGAAGAAATGGCATGTAATAACAACTGAAGAAAAATTGTAATGCTATTTTCAATGAGGAGAAACGTAAAATTTAAAAAGAAATTAGTGAGGCTTGATTGAATTTGATCGTCATATTTAGGAGGACAATTTCTTTTCCTTTTTTTCGAAAGATCGAAGTAGCCATATGACTTTTGATGTTTAAAAACAGTAAAAAAAAATCAGAGAGTCTTTAATATAGCAAAACAATATTATATATTAAATATGTCATGGTCACTCATTAATGATAGTTGGTACAACGTTACATTCTCTTTACAAAGTTAAATGCTGCAATGGCTTTCCATTAATACAACTGCCTAGAGTTGATGGGATGAATTAAAAATCGTTTTTGATAAAGTTTCCAAGGAAATAAATTTGTTAAAACTCCAAATTTTGTGAATTATAAAAATTTCAGTTTAGTTGTCTGCTTTGAATTTTGAAATAAAGAATAACTAATTACTTATAACAAAAATAAAAATAATTTTTCATTTAATTGATTTTTTTATTTCATTTGATAAGTTTATTAAAATAGTTTTTAATGTTGTATTTGTTTGAAGCTAATTTTTTTGTCTGTGTTCTTGCCTTTTAAATAAATTTATTTATTTGCAAATAGAATCTTCAACTAATTATATTTGAATTATCGAGATTTCTCTTACATTACTCATTGTTTCCATGATATACGCATTAAAAAGGAATAAATATAAAATTATCGTTTTCTGTATGCCACAAAAAATTAAATAATAATAAATTTAAAAATATTATTAAAACTTTGATTGCGTTAAAAATGTGATGAAATTCAAAACTAAATGAATCAGAATTTAAAAGATGGCCTTCATATTGCAAACTGCTTGGGCCAGCAAAATGTCTAAATTGGTGGTTGAGTAGATATTCATGTCATCGAATATGCAAATGTAAACTGTCTGATGTGCTATTATGAATTTTTCCTTTTTCAAGATGTTTCGTAATTTCTAAAAGTAATTGCATTAGAAATGTGATGCTATTTACTGAAACTTATATCGATTGTATGTCAATTAGAGAATACGTCGAAACCTAGACCCATGAAATTAACTCCTGATGATGATGAACTTATACTAGTCTTTTGGATTGGCTGAAAATGAGCAACTTGTGGCACCCATATGTTTGATGCCGAAAGAAAACAACAAACTTGGATCACGAGTTTAACAATGACCTCTTGATATGGGAAAAAGAATAAAGAATCGGATACCATTATACTGGCTTGACAACTTAGATATTCGCAATGACTGAATATAGCAATAAAACAGTGAATTTGATAAAGTTACTTAAGTTTCTGAAAGTCTAACTGAACTCATTCAGATTAAAAGTCGATACGAGCCCGTTCAGAAATTGCACCAGTTCGGGCGATATGACCTAATCGGACGACGGGGTTCCAGTGACCCGATGTCGTAATCCCGATATTCAGATGAGTTCAACAGGGTGAATCAGGCCTCGAGTGCTTCGCTTCAAGGATGCTAGAAAGAGCAGAGGGAGGGGAGAAATGCATTGATCCGATATTGATACAAAAAGCTATAAAAGGGATTCGAATAAACTTCACTTTGATAAAGATGTCGCCTGACTTCTAGTCTGTTATTATAATATATAATATAGACTCTTATTTTAATTAATTTTTCAAATTTTTGTCATAATTTAATCCATAACTTCATTCTGAAATGTTCTCTTATTTTTAGATCCCATTCCACTTTTTCTATTTAATAAATCAAATGACGCTTTGTCAAAATAATTAGACATGACGAGCGAAGGGATAGTAAATCACTGATGTAAACAGATTCCTTTTAAATGATTTCTGCGTTTCCCATGTCAAGGTCAACACGTGTGAGAATTCCTTTCAAAATTTGACACGTGTCAGATTTCTGAGAATATCAGGGTACATAAGACCAGTAAAAATTGTTTCGTTCTCTTAATGCCTTTTCGCCTTCTTGTTTTTGGTGTCAGCACTGCTTGTACAGAATGCGTGCCTCTCGAGAGGGAATTAAGAAAAAATTAATTTCAATTTCAAATCAAATCCATCCAAATCAATTCATTTCAAATTAAAATCATCATGTGGTTATCATTATATATATAATATAATTATTTTATAACGTTAATGATTATTTTTAATTAGTTTCCTATATTTATCTTTAATGAAACCATATTACTGTATTCTAAAATTTTCTCTCATTTCTTGATCCAAATGCAAACTTTCATTTAATTATTGCCTATACTATCTCTAAAAATCCATACTACCTATAAAGGTATATATATATATATATATATATATATATATATATATATATATATATAATTTTTTTTTTTTCCTTTCAAGTCGACACGTATTCAACAAAATCCGTATTGGAATTTCCCATTAGACTAAGTCTAAATGAGCTCAGTTAGACCTTGAGAAACTTCACTAAATTTTCACCGTTTTTATTCTGTATTCAGTCCTTGCGAATATCTATATTGTCAAGCTAGTATAAATGTATTCGATTCTCTTTTTTTTTCTATATCAAATGATCATTGTTAAACTTGTATTTTGACGTGAACAGATGTCTTTTTTTTAATCGTGGCCTTTTCCTTTTGCAAATTAAATCTCTCCGATAAAATATATCGAAGTTAAAATTTCAATAACGAAGAGTGTGTAACGATATAATACACATCAATTTAAAATCAATGAGCAAAATTATACTCCATAATAAATTTTAGATACATATAAAAGGAATTAAATGTGCGAGAAGTACGTAATCAAATTTTTATTCGGTTTAAAAAAATTCTTTTAAATTTGGTTATCATGGTTAATGGTTTTGAAATATAATTAAATCCCAATATTTTAATTATTTGCTGATTTTTTTAAAATATTAGATATCTAAAATATTTCAGTGTGGTTATGCTTGATTGATACAGCCTTGTCTTTTT
Source organism: Argiope argentata (assembly GCA_026289955.1). NCBI lineage: Eukaryota > Metazoa > Arthropoda > Arachnida > Araneae > Araneidae > Argiope > Argiope argentata. The sequence continues at coordinate 795,558 of JAOUZG010035699.1, forward strand.
GTGAGTTTTTTTTTTTTTTTGACAAATTTATCTTTGCCTTTTTGTTACATTACACAGCACTGAGTACTGCACATTATCATGCTGAGGAAAGTACCAACATTTTGAAATTAATTATGATATATATAGAAAAATCTGGTATTTATTTTTGCACATTTACCAAATAAATGTAGTTCAGTACTCACGTTTTATTTTAACAATCCAGCTATTTTATCGCATGTGATGATACAAAGAAAAAACATTGTTGCATAACTAGACTGATTAGTTTTAAAATTTTATAAAATTAAGGTGAAAGTTAAGAGCTAAATATCTTGTTATTAAGTGCTACTTTAAAAATTATTATCTAAGATCTATTTAAAACTAATTTTGAAAATTTATTAAAATAGAAGGCAAAAATTACTCGGGTGGGAAGGGGAGAAATTAACATACAATGATAATTAATTGAATTTTAAAATAGAACACAATAGATTTTTGCTCAAAAAATATTTTAAATGTTCCCATTTTGGAAAATGTTTTAATTAATCAAAATCCAATTAAAAACTGGAAACATTATTTCTTATTGAGGACCTTCAAAAAGCAATTATGTGTGAAATTTTGTTGTTCTCCAGCGGTCTTTCAATATCTGATTGTCTACCCATTAGTAAAGTCTGCATCAAATATCGTGAAACGACAAACTAAAAACATTATCATGTTAAAATTCCGTCGTTTTGGGCTGTAATTGATACATTATTGAACTGCCCTAATGTTATAAATATTTTTTATTAGCATACGGATGAGTAAGAATAAATATGAACACTGCAAATTGATGGGCTAAATAGAATAATGCACTGCCGTCGAATATGCTAAAAAGATTTTTTTTAAAAATGTGTTATACATTTTCTTGCTTAGGTAATTTTATGAATTCAATATATTGTGCTTATTAGATGTTTTTAGTCCAAAAATAAAGTTCTGCTACAAAACAATCTTTTGTTTGGTAGCGTAGTATATTAATCATTTCAAATTTATATCCAGAATGTAGAATGATTTCTCATTTTTTTTTTTGAAATTTAGCGAAAATGCCTATAAAATAATAATACTATTCCCAAAATAAAACCTTTTAACATCATCAGTAGTTAGAAGCCATACGTTTATTGCTAAATAATCACCTGAAATGCAAATATAACGCCCATTTCATAAATAACAAGCATTATAGGAACTCGATAAAACCTTCAAGCTAAATTATTTTTGGAGGAATAATATTTTGATCCTCAGATAAAATGATTTTTAAAAAAAGTAAATAAGTGAGGAATTATTGAAGACAAGGCGGGAAAAGAAACTTACGACTTTCAGCAAAGATAGCAATTTGAATTTTTGAATACTTCGATAACGGCGGTAGTTTCTATCAACAGGTTGACGATGGAAATGTTAAGACGTGCAAGTGTGGATCAAATAGGGAGCCTTTATTTAACGAAATGAAAGAAAAATTTGGCAAAAAGAATTTTGGTCAAAATATTTGGCTATTCTCATGGATAATATTAAAGAATTTTAAACTTCCAACGTCGTTATAGTTATTCCATATTACAGGAAAAATTTAAATAATCACAAAGCTGAAGAAATGGAGTCCGTCTCTTTATATTTTCGATGATTTTGTATAGATAAATGTGAATTGTGCTTCTAAAAAATTGGGTATCCTCTGAAATTAAACTCCAATGCACATCTTAATACACAATTTAATACAAGACTAGACTTATTTTCAAAAATAAATAATCTCAACTTTTTAGCGTACCAATAAAAAAGCATTTTTGCGAAATGTATACATTTTTTGAATGATACTTTTTATTGATTCTCTTTTTATAAAGTTCGCGCCTTGTTTTCCTGTGCATCAGATTTCCAATTCAATCTGTATTCTTTTTTTAATTGAATATTTTATATGGATTATATTTTAGAATTTACCTTTTGCCACTAATACTAACCTATGGGGTCAAATCTGGTTTTTAAGCCGCAAAACTCAAATGCTAAAAGATGACTTAGAATTTCGAACAATGAAGGCTTCATAGTCGCTTAAAAATCACCCTCTCGAAAACACATATGAAACAGAAGCTCAGAAACAGTACCCCCCCCCTCTGTCCCTACCTTAATTAAACACTCTTCAGAACAAAACCCACCTCCCCCCCCCCTATTTTTTTCGCTTCAGAAATCATCTCTATGGTAATTTTCGTTGACTAGGCGTAACATTATTAAAAAACGGGGTGTCCCACAAAAGGCCACTGTCGATTGCATTAATTATATGCACCTCCACCTCACCACGAGATCTCCATTGTGCACGTGACCTTCTGACCCGCGAATCGAAGGGCCGTTGCGTTTCCTGCAACAGCCATTCAAAGGGCTCATTCAGACGGAGGGGAGGGGTCACTTTGGGACAGGGGAGAATACTACGTCCCCCCTTTCCATTTAGATATGAGGGGCACAGTAGTGCCATAAAAGCTTTGGAGCAGGGGGGGGGGAGAAAGCGGATAATTTCCCTATTAGTCATAGTGGGTCGTTGGCGTGATCTTTTGGTCGTAACCTATTGGATCGATGTCGTTAGGGCGGTGAGAGTGGACTGGACAGTTCACGATTGTTGGTTATAAATATTGGAACGAAAAAATGAGTACTGATATTTTCAAACTTTCTAAAAATAAGACGCAGGATATGCCATATTTTTTAGGCTCATGACTGTGGTAAAAAACTGACTTCATAATTCATGACCAATATAAATAAATAAGAGAGTGAAAAATTTTGAATTATTTTGGTGAGCCTTAATAAACGGAAACGACGATTATAAGCCCTTTTGTATTAAACTTTTCCAAATTTGGATGAATACCAGAGGGAAGATGGAAGACTAATACTTTAATGTGTTAAAAAAAATTAAAATTCGGACTATACTGCACTGTTGGTCTTACACGGCTTCAATAAGAGTGGATTCGCAATCAATGTAGGTAAATATCGGAAAGAAAATTCTGGGACTGATTAAAGGCATTTTAATGTCTGAAAGCGTATGTAACGTATTACTTTGATTAGGCTTTAAGGCCTGACGGATTCAATTTGATATTTAAACCGGCTTTCCTCGTAAGAAATAACTATAGCAAAAACGATTATATATGAATATTTGTATAAGGAAATTTGCTAGCTATTCCTTGTATAAAATCCATCACAAAAATAAAACAGTAGATAAATATGGTTTTTAGGTGCTATTTTTGTAGAATATCCTAAATGTCATTTAGAGCCTTTAAAGGTAGAATATGAATAAACAAGCCAATTTTACAACAGAAAAGCAAAGGGAGCGCTCAGACACGCCTTTGTTAGCAATCAAATAAATGAAAAGTCTCACGCAATATATCACATATATAATGACACATATATAATACAAAATAAAAATAACTATTTAATTAAAAACTAATTTTAACTAGCATAAGTCAATATGTATTAAAAATTACAATTTAAATTATTAACAGAATGACAGATCTAATAAAAGGAAACAAATTGAAATATGAGAAAGTAATGAGCAGAGTAGTTAAAGTAAGCATTCAAAGGACTTACATCTGAAACAATACCCAGTTTGCATAATATTATTGTCCCAATTATGTTGCTGCATTATTTTAAATTTGTAACCCATTAAACCTGAAATTATATTTTATTTCCTTCATCCTTTTATTTTACTTTAATTCGTTAATAAGGAGCTAACCTAAAGCGTTCCCATGGTTTATTGTAAAAATAAAATTATTTGCATACGTGATTAATTTTGAACACATTGACAGCGATGTGATTCACATATGATTCAAAAAGTGATATGAATCACATTTGCTTCATATATATATATATATATAAAAGATTGTCTGATTAGACAGATGGTCAGAATGGTAGGCAAGAGTCATGGCAGATAATATACAAAAAAAATTATAAACGATTTTTTTCGAAGCTGTTTATATCGCAATTTAATTACTTTATTTAATAAAACAAATCGACTAATATTTATTGTATCATCATTTATTGTGTCAAATATGTCATCTTCACTGTGTTTTTTTTTTCTTAATGTATTCTTGTACAAAGTAACTGCGCATAGTTGTAGATGGTGATAATTTCAATTCAATTTTTCATTTAAAATATAATTATTTTGAAATATATTTGTAAGATTTAATGTGAAGTTTTTACCATTATTTGGGAAACATACTTATTAATTAAAAATAAATCACTAAAAGAATTTTTATTCTTCAATTTATATACTGAGCTATTATACAGCCATTATTTTTTGTCTGAATTTGATAAAAAATGGGAGTGTTCTTGAAACTTTCTGGCTAATTCTAATAAATATGCCAGAGAAGGTCGTGCATGGGGTTGGCGTATAACAGTTGGGAAATATTAACTGCTGACATGAATTTAGCCTTTTTCAAAGTCTGCCATGGCATCCTTGGCGAATTATTTGGCAAATAAAACCTGACTTTCAAATAATAGTATTCGAATTTGTACTTTAGACAATATTTTCTCAACCGATCGGAGCAAATATTTAACACAAGATTACAGTTAAAGTCACAAAATCATATGCCAAATTAAATATATATAAGTCAGAGCGTTTTTGAATTATTGGGTTTACATTTTTCCGAAAGTAAAGACCGACAACAGTCAACCTGTCGCTGGATTTGTGTCAAAATTTGATAGGCTTCTACATTATAGATATTAAAGATATTTGCTAAATTCTATACATCGAGCCCTCTTCATTTTGCAGTTATCGAGTTAACGTATATTCGAGTATCCGGACAGACGAACATTCTTTGAACACATTTTACTCAAAATTTGATGTAAAGAATAACTATTATATTTCAACTGTCTAGTTCAAAGCATTTGTAAGATCTTTGTGATCTTTGACAGATGGGCATTTTCCTCAAAAGTGCTTTTCGAACTTAGGGGAGGTAAAAATCGTGGAAATTTATTAAATTCTCGAGGCTGAATTTTTTGACAATTATTATATGTTTTCTATATTACGTATACGTGACAATAAAAAGTGCTAAGCTATTCATAATACGAATAAGTTGCTTTATTTTCTACTTTTGTATTTAAAAAATATATAAAGAATTCATATAAGTAACGATAAAAAATATTAAAAGAATAAATGTTATCATTAACATAAATTGCATATTTCGAAATAATTCAAGCCTTCAGTAGAGATAGCATTTGGTGCAATTTTGAAAAAAACGTCAATAATTTAAATAATTCTGAACTTCATCGTTTTGATAACCTATTTTCTTCACCCCAGAGATAACATAGGGTCTTAATATTGGAAACAAAACATCGGCCTGTGCCTTATACAATAATAACATGAATCGTGCAATCGTACAATGAGAAAAATTGAACGCAGATGAAAACTCATTCTCATGAACGAAAAATAACTCATTACAGCATTGAATTAGATTAGCGAATTACATAAAGAATAATAAAACACATTTACAAAAGTAGCTTTTTTCGCAAAAATATATTCATTTTCATCATCAAATGAGTGCCTTGATCTTTAATCACTTCTTCTATTTAGATATCTCGAGAAAATATTAGTCCAAACCATGAAGAAAATGCCTATAAGAGTTGAAATGGTTAATTACTCTTATGCTTTATTAAGTTGCAGGGAAAATTTATTGCCATCGCAAATTCTTATGAGAATTTCAAAAGATAAAATCGCATCTAGTTAAAATATGTGATAGTTCTGTTTTATCGAAAATATTTTATCACTGTCCCTTGCATCTATGTAGACAGACCATTCAAATTTTAAAAGATTACAGAGTTAAAGTTGTTAAAAATTGAACCGATAAAGGAATTCTTGTAGTGAAAAGAATACGTTCTAATATCATAAATTTTTATACTTGTAATGGATTTTTTTATTTTCACAGTTGCGGTAATAGAATTCTTGTGCTTTCACAGGTATTGCTGAAGGTTTAAAAATTAATTCATATTTATAAGTTAATTTTCTCAAGATAATATGTTCATGTATTTCTCTATGCATTCAATATATGTTTATTTGCAAAATAATGTTTTGAGCTCAAAAGGATCAATTAAATATATTTATATATAATCTTCGATTGTACAACTAATCAAGACTGATCTTGTCAATAAATTATACGGAAGTTTAGATTCAGAATCGTTTATTGACAATATTCACTATTCTAAATACTTGCATTTAACAGTTCACTTCAAAATTTCTACAATTTATAACTTGTGAATTTTGTATAATTGTGCAATTATCACTTAAATAAATCCTTCAAATTTAGCAGTCACCAAAAATTTTAAATTTCATTTAAGATATCGTTCTCCAATCGGATGATGACTAGATAATAAGCGTACAATTTTTATCTGAAATCGCAATCACGTTGAAATTTGCATGAAGTTATTTATAAAATTGTTAAAAATAGCAAAAAATTCCTTACATGCCTTTTTTTTACAATTTTATTGATATAATTCTTTTTTTTTTCGGACTAATTTTACCGTATGTTAGTCAAATAAGGTAAAAACAAGAATCGATTGAGTAATGAATTATGTCTTTGCCATCTGTTACAACAGAACCAAAAAAAAAAAAAAAAAATGCCGCCTTTGTCCAACTATTAAGACCTTCAACAGCTCTGTTTTCCCCCAAAGA
>JAOUZG010035699.1:817191-855762 GCA_026289955.1 Argiope argentata
AGAAATATCCTACAGAACAAGAACCATTTTAAAATGAATTACAATAAAAAAAATCAGCTTAAATAATTCGAGTGAGAGTCAAAGCTCTCACAATCTTGCAATCGGATAACGACATTCCCTAGAGTCAGAGAATTATTAAATATTATTAAATTCTGAATTTAAAAGCTTTTCAAATGCAACTGCATTGATTTTTTATGCACATTTCTTCCTAGCTGAGATTGGCGCCCAAAATATTTTCCGAGGTTGCTGGTCAATACAAAATTTTAAATTAAATGGTTTCTTCAGCAAAACATCTTGACATTTTAAATTTCGATAGTTATATAACTCATACTGTTTCAGACTCCATGCTCCATTCTGTAGAATAAAATTTGTTTATTAGAAAATCCTTAATTTAAAACGGGAGTGAATAAACTACAATTAATGCAAAACCTTTTTTCTTGAATGCCATAAGGCTTAATAAATTTCTAAATATAGATAACAGAACCATTTAGCAACAAAGTTTTATATGTACTACTGGATATTTCTTTTTAATTTTTTAAATATTTGAGATTATATATTATATGTCAGATTATCTACCATATTTGTCTGTTCGTATTATTGATTATATCTTCAGACCAGACAATTTAAAATAGAATCACTAAAAACAGCAACTATCACGCTGGACAATGGAAATCATTTCTTTAAAATTTTAATCTAACCTTTCTTAGGGCATGAGTATCACGCTCATCACCAAATTCAATAATCTTTGAATAAAGTTATACAAACTAGCACAAATTCTTAAGAATGTTTCAGTCAGACAAAAACTTAGAGGTTTCATTTGCTTACCTAAAATAAAAGGATGTGTCTTGATTTTTTTATTAATTATTAATTGAAAAAAGTAATTAATAAATCAGATTAAATTTAATCTAATAAGTAAATTACTTTTCCTACGCCAGTCTTAATTTAAAAAAATATTTTAATCCACCATGATTTTAAAAAAAACTCTTTTTCTAGATAAATAAAAAATATTAAATTTTTACAATTCATTCGAAAATATCACTATAGAAAAAAGTTTGGTACTTTAATTACGAACTCAAAATTTTCTTATTCAATGGTACGAATTTTTTTGCCGTATAATTTTATTTACTAAAATTCAAATAAACCATATAGCTGAAGCGAAAAAGACACAAAAAGTTCAAGATAATTTTATCTCAAAGAATGATTTTTTTGCTGATGCATTCAAATGTATAAATAAAATTGAGCATTGTATACATTGTGTTGTAGCAATTTCACCTTTTATAGTGGATAAATGTTAAAATTCTATGTAATTTTTGATTATTTCATCCAGAGGTGTACATTCCCAGTTCCAAATTATAAACGTATAAAATGTGTTCGCCCCAGGTCAAACAATTTGATCTGGAGATAGCCAATATTAATACTCATCTTCACTATCAGTGAATATATGCACTAGTATTATAATAATAGTTGTGAGGTGTCTATTTTTGATATCCTTAGCACACAAGCTGTATTTAAAAAAAATGAAAACGTGAAGCTAAAGATTAATATTTTGACTCGTAAAGAATTTCAAATTAATTGAAATGTGGGTATTTCCAAATTTTTCTTATTCCAGTAATCAAAAATAACTTGTTTTAGTGTTACACTTTTTTAGCATATTGGAATAATTTTTGTTATGATGTTAGCGTATTTTTGAGTATTTTAATTGTTGCTGAATTTTTTTATTTTGAATATTTTCAAGAGGGATATTGTATAAATATCGTTTTGTTTTAACATTTCTGATAACTTTTTACAATGAAACAATGCTTAGGAAATGCTTACTCAGTGCGAGGCTTTGGGAAAAACTATTAATGATTTTTAAATTAAAGTTTTTTTTATAAATCATCTTTACATTTACTATTCTGGGCATTGAATACGATAAGGTTTCCATTTCCAAAAAAATAGTGAATTATTCTTTCCGGTTCTCTTCTTCAAGACTTGTTGAAGATCATATGAAACATCTGTGGTTTTAACATCTGCGGTGGAAATAACTTCTGTGGTTTTTATCATTTACGACGTACTTTATAGTAAAACGCTAGGGGGCAATCAATCTGATGCTCTTCTGATAATTTTTCTTGATAAGCCAATTTAAATCTAATTAGTTTTCAAACCTTTCGGAATCTAAACGACTCCATTTCCTTTTCCTTTCCATTTTTTTAACCTTAAGCGAAATAATAATTATTTTTAAGGTTTCTAATCGTGGGAACAAATATGAAGAACCCATGAGAAAATTTTAAGTGCTTGACTTCGACACACGATTTCAAAGCATGTGATAGCTTTCCCACTTGCATGCCAGATGATTGATGTACAAGAAAGCGTATTGGATGGCAATAAAAACATTAGCGGAAGAATGGAATATCGATATAGGGGCTCTATATAAGTAAGACAGCCTATTTATTCTGGACATAGTTGAGATAGTGAAGCTACAAGCTTGCTCATATATTTGAATTTTTTTCCTTTCAAATCCTATCGAGCAACCTGTGTGGAGTACCTAGTCAGCTAGGTAGGAAACTAGGTCGATAGAGTAGAAAAGTTATATTTCAGCCTACATTATATTTAATGACGCATTTTAAAGAGGTTCTAATTTAATTTGCTGTTACTTGACAAATTTCAGTATTTCTTAAAATATTTCATAGCTTTTGTTTTATCTACTAACTTATAAATGGATTCTGAAGAATATTCCGATTCTGATTCATCGTATTTGGATATTTCTTCTGAGAGTGATGAAGATGTATCATTAGATGATGCAAGAGACTGGTGTCGTCTGGAAGAAGACAACCTTGGACCTTCTCCCCCAAGATTTCCATTTACTGGGAATCCCGGAATAAAAGTTCAGATTCACAGTTCTTCACCTTTGGAACTTTTTGGAATTTTTTTTGATGATGATATCATCAGTTATATAGCGAGTGAAACAAATCGTTTTGCAGAGAGTTTCATTGAAACAAATGAATTAACACCCAGTTCAAGATTACACGGATGGAAAGATACGGATGCCAGCGAAATAAGAGTGTTCCTTGCTTTATTGATCCTCCAAGGAATCCTTCAAAAGCCGATTCAAAAGTTATATTGGTCTCAAAATCCGTTCCTTTATACACCAGTTTTCGGTCAAATAATGTCCGAAAGAAGGTTTGCTTTGCTGATGAAGTTCTTGCACTTCACAAATAATGCAACAATAGATACAAACAATCATCCTCAACCTGGACTTCAAAAAATATATGAAGTATATGAAGCATTAAACAGAAAATTTAAATCTTCATATATTCCCGAGTGTGAAGTGTCTGTCGATGAATCAATGCTATTATATAAGGGCCGATTGGCCATTAAGCAATATCTGCCGAAGAAAAAGTCCAAATTTGTGATAAAATTTTACCAATTATGTGAATCAAGTACAGGATACATCTGGAATAGCTTGATATACACAGGAAAAGACATGCCTCTATGGAAAAACGCCTATAAATATTCTGCAACCACTAACATAGTTATGACTCTGATGGAAAATCTTCTGAGTAAAGGTTACTGTGTCTCTTTAGACAATTTTTATACTTCTCCTGAACTCGCAGAGATCTTGATAGCTAATAAAACAGACATTTATGGAACTTTAAGATCATATAGACGTGGTATCCCACAAGAAATAAAGGACAGAAATATTAAAAAGGGAGAGATCGTTGGCTTTCAGAAAGGAAAAATGTGCATTTTAAAATATATGGACAAGAAGCCAATTCACATGCTTAGCACAATTCACACAATTAATTTTGTTGAGCAGTGCAAAAGGATGAAGAAAAGTAATGGCGACATTGAAGAAATTATTTCTAAAACGCCTAAGGCTATTTTAGATTATAATCGAACGATGGGAGGAGTGGATATGGCTGATCAATGTTTGTCATATTATCCAACAGCTCGGAATCAACAAAAGAAATATTACAAGAAGATTTTCAGGCAGTTATTAAACCAGAGCGTATGGAATTCATATGTTCTCTTTAAAAAAATGTGGAGGTAAAATGACACATCTAGATTTTAGATTAAATCTAATAGAAAGCTTATTTCAAACGTATGGAGATAAGAAAAATTTGCAACTTCTTGTATCTGACCGCCTCACTGGACGCCACTTTCCTTCACACATTGAAGCGACAGGTAAAAAGAAAAGCTTGTCAAGAGTGTGTATTGTGTGTAGCAAAAGATTTGATGATAAAGGCCGTCGTGTTAGGAAAGAAACTAGGTTTCAGTGCAAACAATGCAAGGTTGCACTATGTATCGCACCATGTTTTAAAAGATATCATACTGTGTTTGATTATTGAGATTTACACTTCTAAATCACATTATTGATTATATTCCTATTTTTTATTATACTGTGCTTTTATTGTTATTATTCTACTCAATCCCATTTTACATTTTTAAGAAAAAAATTAAAATGTTTGTATATAAGTTTTTCAGGATTTATGCTTACAAATTTTTATTTGACATATTGCAATTACATTTTTTTGTAGCTGCTCATTTCGTTATTTCAAGAATAAACAAGATGAGTTTGATTTTGATTTTATAAGTCTTTCTCCTATTAAAAAAAATCAGAACCTTTTATGATCATTAAATGCATTAATATTTTTGTTATATATTCTGCGTTTTGCATCTATTTATATTTTATCATTTTATCATATTTTTATAATGCTATATTTATCGCAATCACTAGAAAAACATTTATTGTATTTCAAAATTTCTTTATTTCGTATCAGTCATCTACATTAATTATGTCATTTCTTCAAAGAGAGGAGGTCACAAAGGTTCATAGGGTGAACAATTTTTCGTAGTTTTTCTATGAAGTAAATTTACTTCCTGTTTTGTCATCAAATTAAATGAATCTATTCTTCTTTACAATTTCATAAAAGTAAGAAAAAGATTAATTTCATGGCACAGTTCTAAAAATAACACTGATATAATTCTACTATATTAAAAATTACAATGCTTATATGAGAATAAACATGATTTTATTTGCTACACATGTTACTGAAAAATAAAGAGAATGTTTATACTATAAAACTTCCTTTAAATTTTTATGAAGTTTTAAGATTCTATATTCCAATAATCTAAAGAATTTTTGTAACAACATTTTCAGTCTTAAATTTGGAGCAAATATTTACAGAACGTTGAAAAAAAGTTTCTAGGTACATGATTGATTTTTGAAGCGATTATTATTTTTTTATTTAAGTTATTAATAATGTCAAGCGGAATCAAACATATTTTAGTTTCAAGTAAAAATCCCCACATTAAAAACCTGTTGTAACAGCACAATTAGAAGTTTTACTATAAACTGCTGATAAAAGTAGCATGCCAATGAAGATGCGCATATAACTAAACATATATTTTGAAAATATTCTCAAATGTGTTTGTAAAAATAGTTTTGGCTTGTGAGAAGTTTTTGATTACGCGTTCATATTCTTTCTATATTAAGAGCATTATTGTTCAAATTTCCTACAGTATTTAAACAAATGTTCAAAGGCCAGTACTTAGATTTTCAATAACGAAACAAAAACAATTCCTAAAGTCTATATTCATTATGGAATTAATAGAATTCAAAAAAATCTGTAGTGAAGAAAGCTAACCAAATTCTTTAATTAGTACTTATCAAAAGTTTACTCTTAAAGCTATTGTGATAAAATATATAATGTTATTAGTAAAATACAATTTTATTTTTCAACAAACTCAAAAAAGACAATATATATTAGCTACAATAAAAATTTAAAGTTGTGAAAATAAGTAAAAAAATTAAATCCGAATGGTAGAAAAAAGATGTATTAGTTTTATATACGCCAACAAATATAGATAAAATACCTCGCTTGCGTTTATTTGTTTGGGAAAAAGAAAAAAAAAACATACTGATTTTTTAAATTATGTTTTTGAATTTTTATATTCAAATTCAGAATATTTAAAAACCTTAGCCTTAATTAACAATAATTAGTTACATCTTTAAAGCTTTGGTAAACTAAACGAGAATTTTAATTTCTTCATTTGGTATTTTAGGAGATAAAAACTAACAAACTTGATAAATAAATTAAAATCATATCTGGTGAACTCAAACTTTACAATTAAACTTACTATACTTTACTATAAAAGAAAAAATTGTCAAATTTTTATTTTATATTTATTTTTTAGATTAACTATTGTTTCACGCTAGAAAGTTTTAAAATCTTATGGATCAATTTATTAATAATAATACGTATACATGTTCTTTTTCATATTAAAAGTAGGTTAATTTTCATTCATTAGATTTTACTACCCTTATTTAAAACTCAATGGGGATTCGCATTTATTCTCAAAATCTCAAAATAAACGTCTGAAAACGTAAACAAAATTTTAAAATGCTTAAAGAACATGACCAGGAAGACAACATTCATCCAGTCCACTGATAACGATTGACTTCTCCTTATCTCATATTTCTTTCTCATTATCTCGCAGCTTGAGTTTGGGGGAAGCGAAAAACTGGACCCGTCAAAGTACGGGCAGTGACAGTTTTAAGGGGATTTAAATTTCCGTCTATTTACGGGCCTAACGCTTTGAAGGGAGAAGAGATTCCGTCTATTTGCGGGCTTGACGCTTGGAGGGTTAACAGACTTTGAACGTGAAATGTTAGTTGGAGCTAGACGCATGGGTCATTCCATTGCGGATATCAACATTCCGAGATCCCCTATATCAAGAGTGTGCCGAGAGTATAAAATTTCAGGCACCCTATCCCATCATGGACAGCGCAGTGGGCGACCACCTGCACTTACCGACCGAGACCGCCGACGTCTGTGTAGAATGGTCAATGTTAATAGACACGAAACACTTCGTCAAATAACTGCAGGAATCAATGTGAGACGTACGAGGGAGGTGTCCGATAGGACTGTGCGGCGAAATTTGTCTTCCTTGGGCTATGACAGCAGAAGACCGACTCGAGTGTCTTTACTGACAGCACGACATCGCCTGCAGCGACTCCCCTGGGCTCGTGAGCATATCGACTGATTCCTAGACCAGCGGAAAACCGTGGCGTGGTCAGATGAGTCACGATTTCAGTTGTTACGAGCTGATGGTAGAGTTCGAGTGTGGCGCAGACCCCACGAAGCCATGGACCCAAACTGTCATCAAGGCAATGTTCAAGCTGGTGGCGGCTGCATAATGGTGTGGGCTGTTTTTACATGGCATGTACTCGGTCCTCTGGTGCAACTGAACCGATCATTGATTGGAAATGTTTATGTTCAGCTGCTTGCAGATCACTTGCAGCCATTCATGGACTTCACGTACCCGCACAACGATGAGATTTTTATGGATGACAATGCGCCGTGTCACCGGGCCAGAATTGTTCGCGATTGGTTTGAAGAACATTCCGGACAATTCCAGCGCATGATCTGGCCACCTAGATCGCCCGATATGAATCCCATCGAGCTTTTATGGGACATCATCGAAAGGTCCGTTCGTGCCCAAACTCCTGCACCATCCACAATTTCACAATTATGGACGTCTATACAGACAGCATGGCTCAATATTCCTGCAGAGGACTTCCAACGACTTGTGGACTCCATGGCACGTCGAGTTGTTGCACTTCGCCGGGTAAAAGGAGGACCGACACGATATTAACAGTCATCTCATGACTTTTGTCACTTCAGTGTATATCCAGATTAAACTTTCTAGGGGTCAACAGGCAATGCGAGTCCCGAACTTTTGAATAAAAGAATGGTTTATACCACTTTAACTTTCTAAACCAAATACTTTTTTAAAGATTTTACTTCAATTTATATATAAGTAGTTCATGGATTTACATTTAAAAAATAACTTTTGTGTTAATTTAAGCTGTATTAAAATTCGCTGGTTTATTTTATATCCTTTTTTGTTTGTTTAAATTACCCTCTCAGATTCATAACCTTTTATTTAAACGCGAAGCATCTATATTTCTATCCACCCTTTCCCTTGTTTTCGGTGCGATATCAAGAAAGAACTGAAGCGACCTCTTTCTGATGACTGCCTCAGCATCGTAAAATGGGATACTTTATTTAATTTGAATAAACATTTTAATCAACTTGATTTATATATAGGATTATTCATATTTTTGAAGTCTTGTTCCTATAGAAAAGAAGAAACTTAATGAAAAAAAATGAACGCTGTACATTTTTTAATCCAAAATATCAAAATAATGTGCACAACGTGAAGAAACCGTCATTGAGTATTATTGGCGTAACAAGAATGACCAAGAAAAGAGAGATTCTGAAAACCCAAGAGAAATCCGAATTATATATATTCTCACAAATACCACGAAGCAAAAGGAAAGTTTTAGTGCATATTTTGAGACAATTTTACTGGGCAATTTTTATTGGAGATTATGTTTCCGAGTATAGGAGAAATAGTTTTTTCTTCATCTTTACTTGCATTTTTCCTAATAAATGAAGATATAAAAGTTTAAAAATTAAGTATTTCTCTCCGAGATGCAATGCTTTATTAAAACATTGTTTCTTACGGAGAAAACTAGCTTTAAGTGGTTTTTAAAAATATTTAGATCGACTGATATTGAATAACCAGAAGGAATAGTTACACCAAAATTTTCTCGCGTACTCTCCAAAGACGATGTTAGACCAGAGAATAGCTTACATGATAGTG
Organism: Argiope argentata; assembly: GCA_026289955.1. NCBI lineage: Eukaryota > Metazoa > Arthropoda > Arachnida > Araneae > Araneidae > Argiope > Argiope argentata. Next base: position 825,844 of record JAOUZG010035699.1, read on the forward strand.
GCAAAAAATAGTTACAGAATATTAACCTTTAGCGAGAAAAAAACATTTTTACTAAATCTATTGAGTCCTCTTTGGCGAGCTATTTGGTGATTTTTCCCTGGCATACAGTTAACAGTATTCGTAAATCGAATTTGATTTTTAGATGTGTTTTACCCAATCGATTTTGACAAAAATTTGACATAGAATTACTATTGTTGTTACAAAATCTCACAACAAATTTGTTATATTTAAGTCATTGTGTGTTTGAACCAAAATTATCACGTTTACATGTTTCTGAAAGTACAAAACGACAGATGGTCAATCTCTTATTAAATTTGACTTAAATGGAGAAGTATTTAAAAAAAAATTTATATCGACTTTTGTCTATCCAACTGTCTTTCCTCCTTTTTGTAGTTATAGCGCAAAATTATATTCGAAGAGCAGGACAAACAGACTTCCTCTGAACGGATTTTTCTTAAAATTTGATAGAAATCTACAAATTTGATATAAAATCCGCATACCAAATTTTATCCGTGTAGATCAAAGCATTTTTTTGTCACAGACAGACAGCAGAATAAATTCCAAAAGGTTATTTTTTCGAACTCAGGGTGGTTTAAAACTTTTAATCAGAAATGTTAACGAATCCCCGTTTTTTACGATACTATTTATCTTATACATATACTATTTCTCTGCTATCTATACTACGCATATGCGGAAGTAGAAATATCCCAAACGATAAGAGGTTTTTGTTTAAGAAAGTATTTACTTCGTTAATAGTAGACATAAAATTATTTGCATTTCTTGGTGATGGCAGCTAACCGTTATTAAATACATCGAAGCTGCAGATTAGATATATTTATGATATATTTATTCGATATATATTTTATGTTACCAATAATCTAAAAAAGAACTTAATGAATTGCGATAGAAAAATAACTTTCAGACAAAAATCGGTTGCAAGCTAAAAGAAAAAAAGAATTCCTGAATAATTCCTCGCTTAATTCAAAGGCAATCAAACACAAAGTCTCGAAGGTAATTCATCGTGAATAAATTACGCTTTCCCAACTTCTGTAAGCATGAACCACCACACTTCATAGCTTCGCAACTCCTTCCCTAGAAAACCAAATTCCATTCTCTCTTATTCTTTTGGAAAACGGATCGAATCGAAACTTTTCCCAACCGAAACCCAAATCGAGTTCCACCAAAAACGAACGAAACAATCTCTAAAAGCCCCATTAAGTCTCCCGGATGCTTCTTAACGTTTCGAGGCACGTATTGCTCGCGTTCTTGGCTGGAAACCACAAAACTGCCACAAAACAAATGAATTAGATTACTGCACATCTCGCACCCCCTCCCCTCCCCTTTCCAGTCTTAATGAAGATAAATTACCCGACGGTTTGGAAAACCCTTTGAACTCCGGGGTTGGTTTTTGGAAACCCGCCCCGTCCCCAAGAGGATTCCGGATTCGGGTCTTGGTTCGAATCTACCTTGAAGGAAATCGTTAATTATGATTTCTAAGGGGAAATCTCGCTGCTTTTGAGGTTGGGACTCAGATTGTGCTCAGCGCCTTAATGCTGTTTCACTCATTGTAAGACGGTTTTCTTGGGGGAGACGGGATTTTTGCTTCCATTTACGAACACCAACAGAAGATGAGGTTAAGAACTTTTGCATCGAGTGCGGAATGAACTGTTTGTTCTAATTTCATTTGCGGGTGATTGATCTTAGTATACGTGACTGGTTAATGAGTAGGTTCGAGGAAAGAGAAGGTTTTTCTTACTCGGTTATTTTAGATAGGGAATGTAACAATAATGCTTCATTGAAACTCCTTATCGATTTCAGTTATTAAACAAATTTTCTATAGCTATTTGAAGATTAAAACCATAACAGGGCCAAAAATTTCGCTATAAATAGGTGTAGTGCTTGACCAATGGAAGACTTTTAGCTAACGAATTTTTCAATTTCTATTGACTACTAATTTTATTTAGAATTTATTTCATGCCCCCTATTATTATTTCATAACTAGATGCGGTAAAAAAAAACACTAGAAATAATTTTTTTATAATGCTTTAATATAAATTAATTTCTTAATGCTATCTGTAAATGGAACATTGCTGTCGCAGAAGAAATAATTTTGGAAATATCCTTTGAAATTAAAAATAGATGTCTTGTTTAATTAGGAATGATAGAAAGAATTAATTTCCTTATCGGCAATGCATACATTCATTAAAATTTAATGATATATAAGTAAGAAGTACAGATAATATTTATTCTATTCTTTATTTTTTTTCTTTATAATTCAAGTGCTTTAGGGTAGAACCCCCCCCCCTCCGTCTTTAGAAAAAACAAATTTCTTGGCAGTCCGACTCGTAAGCATCCAGCATGCATCTGACCATGTGAAAAATATGGATTTTCTAGGTTCAGTCCGAACACTTGAAGTAATTGACCTTGCGCCTTGGTGATGGTCACTGGGAGTACAAGTTGAATGGGGAACTTGGGTCATTTGAAATCAAAAGGCATGTCAGTGGGTATAATGGCAATGCGTGGAATGATCACGTCTTCTCCAATAGACTTACCATTAAGAATTGTTGTCCCACTTCTTGAGGCCTATTAGTCTTCTGATTTTGATACGCATGATCATGTAGCATATAAATGTTGTCTTTCAAGTCTTGCCGCACGTTAATCTTAAGATTCTGAAGCATATGAATTTGCAATTCCTAAACGATCTGCCTTATTGCTAGCTTGTCGTTACTCGTTTGTTTGAGAAGCTCGAATTGGCTTATTTCTATGTGCTGCTCTGGTAGATCCATTAAGTGAGGAAAGCATGGAGACATATTTTTTTGTTGAAGCAATCCACAGGATATATAACTATAACACAGGATATATAACCAAAATACCGATTGCCGATTCATTGACTAAATAGAAAAATTACTGTTTGTACTGAAAAATTTTCAATGCATAAACGCATCGATATTATATATAACTTGATCTGCATCGATGTTAATAATTCTATTTCGCATGTGTCAGACAAACTCTGAATAATATGTACTGTTCACCGCAGCTAAAATGTTGTGCATACTAAATGACAATATCTTGTGTAATTAACTGTTCAAAACGAGAAAAAAAAGAGCGTTTGAATTAAATATTTTCGATTTTATTTCACTCACATTGAGTGTTCTCAATCATAATAATTTCATTTTGTTTGATATATGTGCGATTAACTCCGAACGCATGCGTCGCTTACTGTTTGTCTTGTGTCACTTTTAAAATATAAGCATCATGCAAGTATAAGAAATAATTTGGTAAAATTTCACCGAAATCGGTTGAAGGATACAGTAGCGCAAAATTACGAACAAAAAAGTTCATTTTTATGTATTAGGTTTAATTTTTGATATTTATTTCTGATATGATAAAAGGTGCAATAATCATATATGTGTAATAGTACACAATTAGTTTTGAAAATATTTATTATTTCGCTGCGTTTTTCCCTTTGAAGAATAAATTCTGAATGTTCTAGTAGGGTTATTCTTTTTCTACATTTCTAAAACGAGATCTTAGTTATCCGGAGAATCCAAAGAGCCGATCGTAGTTAAAAATCTTTATAGAGATATTAGAACGAGCGTCACTTCTTCTGCATTCGCCGAAATTTAAAGCCACATGTAGTATTCAGCAGTAATTGAGCTGAGCTCAAGCGAGTAGTCAAGTGAATTCCATATTATATCGATTCCAGAAAGTCTTCTGAGCCCTTTATGCTGTCGTGGTATTGCTTGCAGAAAATTTGTGTGCGGCTCTTTACCACAAATGCTGTTTTTACTAAAGAGTATTTGTGGTAAACGCTTTTGTATAAGCTTTTTCATTGATTTATTGCTTGTGATTTTAGGTGGATTAAAAATGACGGTATCTTTTACTGAAACTTTTCACTAGTACACGCTGGACTTCAGATTTTTCCGTAGTACTATGCTCTCCGCGAAAACAGACTAATTACACTGACGAGAAAAATCGATTCCGAGTTAATTTGTGGCCGGTGAATGACGTTTAAGTATGTCGTCATAAATTAACTCATATCAGACCCACAATGTACTTTAATCATCTTTTGATCAGCTACTTCACCTGGAATATTGGTTGAAATTAATTTCAATAAGATCTACCAAGCTAATTTAATATTTATGATTCCTTTATCAAAGATTTTTTTTTTCCAAATTTTCGTCAGACATTGAATTTGTGTTTTTTAAAATTCATTTACAGTTGCTCTGTTAATTATGTATAGGGATCTTCCTAGTAGATTCGACTTAGGTGATATCATAGTACCCTTAAAAATATGGCGAATAATCAATTTCTAATTACTCGTTCTATTTTGAGATAATTACTCACTTTCTTTTGCAGCTTCATTCTCCGATTCTTCATTTAAATGTGCAGATAATAAGTAAAATTTTTCTTCCTGAACTCTTAACAATAGAAAAAAATCTCTCAATTTCCTATTTGATGAAAGAATGAAAATAATTTGAATTTCTGTGCAATAATGGTGAAAATCGAGCAAAAAAAATATTTGTGTAAAGTTGCTAAAATTAAAATAGGAATAAATAAATAACTGCATGCAACTCATGGCAGGTCATTCCAAAGAATCAAAGCATACTTGAAGTCAAAGAAAGATTTTCAACTTTGACAACCACTTACAAAACTTCTATTTTAGCATACTGCCGAAAAAAATACCAATGTAAAGTTATTAAAAGGAAAAGGAAAGGAAAAAAATAAAACCAAAATATGTACCAGTAGAAAAGTTTCATTCACATCCGTGTACGCTCTTTACTCTCGAAACCCCAACTCGGATTCATTTTTGAATATAATGGGTATAAAACCACTTCGAACCCCAGAACAACTACCCGAGCACCCTATCGTATTTCGGTGCTAACGATTCTCCATTGTGGATGCCCCTTACTTCCATTATTACCGCCAACCCCTCAGGGTTTCGCAGCGGCACTTTCGCCTCCAAGTCATTGTGTGCTTTGCAAAACGGCTTTTCTGCACAAATAACATAAAGCGAGCATGTCTGATCCCGATCTTGTTACAGGGGTCGCCGACACCTGATATGTCAGACGAGTTTTAAAGTATCGTTAGGATGGTATTGTGAGTCGTTTTCATGGTGTGTGAAAAAGACTTGTGAAATAGACGTGCGCTATCATAATTAGAATCGATGCGTGCCCTTACGGTGATGCCATCGGTTTTGTCATCTGTGATTATAAGGTGAATGTAGAAATGTGTGAAAGATGTTTTAAAATCAGATTACAATAGGTTTTCATATTTGAATTTCATTCCTTTTTAATTTTATTTCCTTACGTGGGAAAAGTATTATAATTGATTTTGTACTGAGATCATGAAAAACTTTTACAAATCTCTCAATTTTAGATTTTCCAAAATCCAAGAAAATAATTTTAGGAATTAAATTTGTCTGTCCATGAGTATGTTAGGTCTGTAGAGTTGTGTAGACACTAAACTTTCAAATTCGAGTTATATTTATATGGTGAGGCTGAATGTCAAAATATCATATGGGTACATAAATTGTGCTGTATTCTTTTTTCTTCTTTATATAATGAAAATCAATAAAATGATATCAATTTTAATAAGGTTTTTTATTCTAACCTAATTAGACCTAGTTCATGTCGAAAAATATTGTATACTTTTTAAATAAATGTATTTAAATTCCAATCCATGTACCCAGTGTACGATCAAAAAAGTATTTATATACTAGACTTTTTTTTTTACAAATGTCAATCTGTATCTCATTTAGGCTTTCCCAATTCATTGCATTTATTAGCATATGCTTTAAAATTCCACCTAGAGAAAATATTAGATTTATTGTCTATATGCTTATTACCAGGGTGATAATAAAAAATCTTTATTAAAATAATTAACTAAACCAAAGTAGCAGTCCAATTTCATCCTTCAGATTTCATCAATTTCCATTTTAATTAACTTTAGGTATGTCTTCGATGTTTGTCTCTTACCCACGATCACAGATTTCCAAAGAAATTTCAAAAACACAACATCACTGAGCATTCTTTATGGGGAAAATTTTTCGATAGTTCTTATATCAATAGCCCTGATTTCCCCAATATCAAAAGGGGACTTCACAAATTATCGCTTAGACCCTTCTCACTCTCTTTTTTTTAGATATATCACAAAACAGTTAATATAAAAAAATTAAGTTACTTCTGTTTAGGTCAACAAAGAAAAAGTTTATTTTGGTTACTTTTTTAAATGAAAAAAAAATTGAACACAGTTTTCGTGCCGCTATCTATTGGTTCGAATTTGAACTATTTACATATAAAATATGACAAACTTCCTTAATTTTATTTTTAATGATTTAATATTTGAAAAAACTGTGTTAACATTAAGTGTCATCCGCTGTAAGTTTAAAAGAATGTGCTTGAACTTGAGTGGATGAATAAAAATTATTTTATTAACTACTGAAAGTTTGAACAAGATATGTATAGGAAGAGTGTGAACTATTAGAAGGAATTGAATAATTCCTTGGCCAGCCTCCATTGATCTTTCAAGCGTTACATGCATGGTTAACTATTGAAACTTCTTTGTTTTTATAGTACGAATATAATAGGAAACTGTACTTTCTTTTTGTGGGAAAATTAAGTTAAATGTCATTAAAGTTAGTTGTCATCGCTAAATTAATGTTATCAATATCATGGACGAGTGGATGGTCAGCAAAGGTGTCTATTGCATCAAAGATATTTTTAAATACACTTAGTAAATCCAAGAAGAATATCTAGGATTTAACTTTCATATAATTGGTTAATAATTTTCTGAATTTTAAAACAGCTTTAAAATTATTTTCTTTGGATTGGAAGTTCCCAAAATTATCCCTATTCATTCATGAATAAAGAAAAATCCTTTAAACAAGGCGTAAAAAGAAGATAAATTCTATTTGATGGAAATGTGAGGGATAGAAAATTATAGTCTTCCGCCAATTCCATTTCTATTTTCATGTATTGGTCGACAAAGTGGAAAAGAATACAAATGGTAAAATAGTTTTAACTAATTGAAAAAGAATACATTGACTGAATGGCAGTTGAAATAAGCTGTTTATAATGTGTGGAAAATCATTTTTCAGACAATGACTTGTAAGTCATTGCAATTATTTAAAAAATTGACACAAATTTTGTTTGCTATGCTGAGATGAGAGTTCATGTGATTTGATTAATTTTTAAATCTTCAATCTTAAAAGAGTTATTAGGAAGAAAGAATGCACTTTTTCAATTAATATCAGTCGGATAGATCTTTTGCGAACCAAGCGGAGCTTTTCAGATTCACGTGAAGATCTCAGCTTAATTGTTTCAAATTCAATAAAAAATATAAAAGTTACCTTGATTATAAGATAAAATTGGAAAAGCGTTACACATAAATTCTTTTGGACGATTTTTGTGTGTGTGTTTGAAATCATAATTAGAGAAAATATGTCTTTTTTTAAAACTCAACCTTAATAAATTTAAACAATAAACTTTTTTCTAAAACTCAAATCATGCAAATCCTTGCAACTGTTTGAATTTCTGTAACGAATCTACTTAAATATAGTCTTGAATAACTTGATGTTTTTATTGAGGTCAGATGCAAATGTTTGATTGTTTACTTCAAATACAAAATTACACTTGACAACAAACTGCATTTATTCTTTGGCGTTTTTGTTCTTTTCATGTTTGACATTTATATTACTTTGTAAATAAGAGTTTCTCTGTCACTTTCTCTTCTGTAAATAAAGTATATTTTTAAGCAGATACTTAATATTTATGAATATTGTAATTAAAAGAAATCTTAAAAAAATTACTTGGGGAACTACTAATATAAATTTGTTTATTAATTTATTCACGCGGGAACACTTTTAGATTGACCTCCCCCCCTCCCCCTCCGGTCTAGAGTGCTCAGCCAGAACCAACATTGATCACCAACGTAAAATAAAATTAAAATTTACTAATTAATTTTCTTATAATCAATAATTTGCCAACCAAAGTTTATGAATCAATCTCAAACATGAAAGCTCTGCCTTTGTTATAGCAAAAAAAAAAAAAAAAAAGCGTTACTAAGTATTGTTCGTAGTACGACATGTCGCCTTTAAAAATTACTAACACTTACAAAGATTGCTCATTTCCAGATTAATTCGTGTACTTATTTTTTTTCTACCCCCTTATAGATCAGTTGATAGGAATGTTGGAAGGTATATAATGATTGTTAAGGCTTATACAATAGAGGGGAACAATAAATTTACCAATATCGTTTGACAATGAGTGAAGTTTTCGACATTTTTTTGTCGGAATGTTATTTGGTAACTGTCACATATCAATAAGTTATTGATGTTTTTTTTTTTTTTTTTTCAGTTTGAAAAATATTGTTTAAACCCAGTTTCGCATGTCAATGCATATTAATTGCATATTATTAACCAAAATAGTTTTAAAATACTGTTGGAACTAGAGCTAGATTTACCAATTCATGTTTACTTCTTGACTAATAGGCATTCAACGAAAAAAAAAGGCTTTTTGAGAATTTTAATTAAATTTTAAAATTTTGAAAAATTTAACATTTGTTCTTAACAAATTAGGATCGTATGTCTACAAAATTAATTTTTACGAAAATTATACATTTACAAATAAGGATTTTTTTCGTTATATAAAATATAATTCTGTTTAATTTTATATCTAATTTTAATAAATTCTACAAAATAAATTTTAAACTTAATTCTGTATAAAAAAATTCTTTTCATATATCCATCGCCTGCAAAAAAATAGCAAAATTTGGAGAAAATGAATATGAATATTTTAATAACTGTTGTGCAATCAAGTAAAAATATGAGTTCGAAAGTTTTAAAATATTTACGAAGTATTTAAAATATTTCAAAACATTGTATATTACTTAAAATGATAACTTCTTTGGTTGACATTCTTTCTGTAAATTGTGTAATGGAAAAATTCGTTACTTACAGAATGCAGCGTCTGATATAAGCAAGTTAGATGCAGTTAAGACAGACAAATGAAGTCTAAAATATTATTATTAATTAATTATTAGAATATTATAATTAATTAATATTAATTTTAAAAATTAATTTAATATTGCTTAATTAATTTTTAAAAAGCATTAGGGAATCAAATAATTATGAAATTGCAAGCGATCAAAATTGACAATATTAAATAAATTAGACACTCCCCCCCCAAATGTTTTTTATTTACCTAGAAAACATTAGGCAAACAAATGAAGTTATTTAAACGATAGAATACGTGCAAATTTCATTTTATATGCGAATTTTGCATTTGTGTCATAATTTAGAATAGCAGATAATCAAACTTAAAAGGTAAAATAAAGGACTACATAGTTTTAATATCATTCATATTGTGTTATTATGTCAAAAATTCAAATTCAATCCATCTAGTGTTTGCACGTCTTCGTTGTCAAGTAGCGTTCTGCCAGATTTCATACAGACCGCAGCTTTTACAGGTGCTCTCTAAACGGTACTGCCTACTACGAAAAAGTTACAAAAACAACTGATTCTCAAACTAAATACTGATGGCGAGGCAGATGTTTATTTATCTCTGCTACCGTTACTTGCTTCATGGGCGCGAAATATGCTTTTCTTTTTCCTGTAATCGTTTTTTAGAACGCATTTTTTGTTGATCGCTGACTTCCGCCTGCAAGCAGCTTCCCGCCACCTGCAGGAGGCTTCTGTCCTGGTCAAGACAAGTGACGTCCAACTTCCGGCCCATTGCAAAGTCCTGCTCCACGCTCGAAATGAAGTGAAAAGAGTGATCTGGGAAGTAGATAAAAAAATAACAAAACGACGGTTTCTGCCGGTTGTGTTATTTGACCAGTATGACAAAAATAACGATTTTAAGAAAATTTGGTTATTTATAGTAAAAATATCATTTTTTAATCGAAATTTTGGAAATGAAAATAAAATTGCGATATCATTAGGTATTGACAAAAATAATCCAACTAAAATAGAATAGTTATTTTATAGATAATTTTTTTTAATTATTAAAAATTTGAACTCGGTTATTCATTCTTCCGCGACTCTATTTTGTTCTCTATATTTTTGGCAAAAAGAAATTTCTTGCTTTTCCCGATGCATTAGAAAAAAAAATATATTCCGAAAAAAGTTTTAAAGTATTTTTTTTATCTGTAATTAAAATTATTAATTTTTAATTTATCTATAATTTTTTATCTCACAATTGATTATTTTTAAAGTCACGTGAACTATTTTTCATTTTTTCCCCTCAAATGCAACTTCGTTAAGCGAAATTAAAACTTAAATAAAACAAAAACATTAATTAATAATTTAATTTTAGTTATTAAATATTGAAAGGTCATTTTCTCGATATTAATGACTGCCAAAATTTTCAATTACATTTCTTATACCTAATTTGTTTTAATGATGAAATCAGTAAAGCATTTTAATGCTTCGAAAGATGTGTAAATCATAATATTTAAGAGCATTAAACTTTTCTGTTAATTATGCTATTGCCTTCCTAGATTTTTATTATGTTACTTAAAAGACCTTAAAAATTTAATCAAGCTTGTAAATCTTTTGTTGAATCGAAATATATTCATGAAAAAGGATAAAAATTAGAATAATTCAGTACTAAAATGTTATGCTTGTTGCTGTTTCTTAATATCTCTAGGAATCTACAACTAATTTTAGTTTTAGGGTTCTACAGGTAGGATCATTTGACTAATTGCTACTAAATTGGGTACATGCGTACATTGGAGATATGTTCATCAGCAATAAATTCCAAAAATATTGAAGCACAAAAATAATTTTTATATCATCTTAAAATTCAAAACTTATCTTTTCAAGGACTCTAATTGTCACCGTAAAATAGTTTTAGATATTTAATAATTTATAAAAAAAATTTCAAACATGTTTTTTACATGAGTACAAAGTTATTTTATGTCATAAAAATATCTATTTTTAGGCCTTTATTTTAGGTGAGATATAAAAAGAGTGTTAATGAATAAATTAGGAAGCAGAGTATATAAACAAAATGCCAAATTTTATTTCTACAATACATTTGCAGCAATCATTTTACCAACTATCTAAACGATACTTCTAAATTTTGAAAATCAAGCTTTATTATTTACTAGCTGCCTTCTATGACCAGATGGTTCACCTACTTTAATGCTCGTTAAAATTTTCAATTAAATATCATACGTAGTTTGTCCTTTAACAGTTTCTTCCTCAAAATATTTTTAAGCTTCAAATTTTAATTGGCATAATACTCCCTCTTATTATTATAAAGACCTTAAGCCATAACGTACTATGTAACTTTACATTTTTCTGTTAGCTGATGTCAAATTTCTACTTTTAATTAAAGTGGAGACGATTAAACTGCAATTAATATAAAAAGATATTTTTACTGAAACCAAGCAATTTTTTTAAAAAATATGAATGTTGGAAATTGAGTCGTTCAGCATTTAAGTCTTATGTGCCTTGCAGAATAATTTACATTGTTTATGTAATATCTCAAGAAATATTCAACAAATATTTCTCAGATTCGTCAAAAAATTTCGTTATAGTTTTACTTTCAAAAGAATTTAAATGGCGGGAATAATATTATTTTATTTTATTTTGGTCCATAAATATACTTAAAAAATTTTGAAGTTTAAATTTTATACAGACATTTGGTCTTAAGGAATCATATTCCGCGAAATATTCTCAACACTTCAATTTTTAAAATAAATAAAAGAACATTTATATCTTCTGCTATCAAATCTGATCTATTTAGGACGGTTTGAATAAAAGAGTTTAGAGTAATCAATATTTTCATAATCTTAGACCAATCAGTCTTGAGAAACACTGGGTGCTATTTGGGATTTCATTTTTGAGAAGGTCGCTGAAGTGATCTGAAATCACCCTCTTTTATTGAATAGTGACATTCGAATATTCATAAATCAGTCTGTTTTAGTGACTGATTTAGTTGACTGTAATGCAATACTTTATTTAAATATTGTCTCGGAGATGTTTTTTAAATATGATTCACATAGCAGAAGATCTACATAGGAAGCTGAACATTCGTCATTTACTAGAGCGTTTATAAGCTTAAGTCACATATAACATAATTATTTACTTCATTTAGACCATTTTAATACATGAATTTTGATTATATAAATTACCCGTTGGCGCCTAGAATTTATCGGATACATATTAAACTCTATTTGCCTTAATTTGCATTTTTTTTTTAAATATTATATTTAACTTTAATTTTATTTCATACAGACATGCACTGAAAATTACACTTTCCTAGTTTGCGGAAATATTTAATTTACTTTTTAATTTCAGCTTTTGGCAGCGTGATAGCAACTCACTAATAAGTTTTTTTTTCATACCCACGTAACGTGCTTGTACAAGTTAAATTTTATTTTTCGTTTGCACGAAATAAATTGTTCAAAAATATGACGTTCGTATCATTAAAATGATTGTTTTTTTTTCAACTTCAATATGACGTAAAAATTAATTTTGTTTTTTTAATATTTTCGGAAGTTGTGTTGAAAAAATTCCAAAATTTCGCTTAATTTTTTATTAATTAAAATTTTAATTAAAAATTTTAAAAATCACTCAGAGGTGAACATTTTGGATCCCTAATGTATACAAGTGCCAAATTTGGTAACTGTTGCTTAAGATTTCTGGTTTATAGAAGGCCAATACAAATTCAGCTTTATTTTGTACAGATAATTTAAATTTTTCATAATTATACATTGTTATTATCACTATTATTATTAGTTGTTAACCATTATTAAATATATATCTACAACATTGTTTCCATGAGCTATTAGAGTCCTTAAAAGGCAGATTATTTTAACGATAGTTTTAACAAATGCTCAATGGATGTTAGATGAATTCCTTCGATTTTGGTAGTCTTTGGCTACAAAAATGAAAACTCCCAGAAGCGTAGGAAAAGAAAGTAGCGGCATCTCTACAGGTTCTTTTCCTGGATTTTTCAATGCTATATCTCAGGAGCTATAAAAGAGGAGGCATACAAGAGTGAATCCATTCACTTTTTTCTTTCAAATATTGATCGTGGCTCGGAATTCTCAGTATATTAATTCTTTTTTTTTTTGAACTTCTATTTACATGTGATGACATGACTACAAGTGATATGTTTTTGTAAGATTTTGGCTGTAATTTGTTGCTAGTTTTTCGTGAATATCATTATTTCTGTAATCATATGATTTCTTTTAGTAATTTTTAAACTTCACTTCTTATAAGCTTGGTGAAAAAGCTATTCGGATAAAACAAGGTTTGATCTTTTCAAACAAAACAAAAATCTGAAACCATGAGGAAAATATAAATTAAAATTTAAGAGATAAAAACGTATTTAATCGTAGGAAAAAGCTGCAATAAAATGGGATATGAAGATAAACTAATAAGAAAAATAAGAAAATGATTGTATTGAAATTTTTTAAAAAAGTTTTATAATGGATGAATTGTAAAATATCTGAAATTTTATCCATTTTCCTTATATAACGATAGTAATAAAAAAAATCTAATGCTCTGTTTCTCAAAATTGATTTTTTTAAAGTAATTATAGCGCAAAGGATTATAATTATTTGGACCATTTTAATTGGGAAATTGAAATGAAAAAATTTATCATTGGTTTCTACTAAAATAGAGAAATTTAATCAAGATAATATTATAACTATCTCCCAACTGAATAGAATGAAATTTTCATTTTATGCATGAATTTTTTGGAAATAACAAATTAAACAATGTAATTATTCAATGATATTTAAATCATTTATCCTAACCATGTCTTGAATTTTAGTATTTAAAAAGGCAGAGAGAAATGAATGATATATCATAAAGTTGTACCCGTAATATTATTGATTTCAATCAATACACGGAATTTAAACTAAATTAAATCTTCGTCAAAACTTCGTTCGAAGAAGTGCCATAATTATGATAATTAGTGATTCAATCAAGCATTGCTATTAAAACCTGTAACATAAATTGACCATCATTAACCCAAATATTTCTTTTGATAATTAAATTTTGAAATATTAACTTTAATGGATTTTTTTAAAATGCATTAATATTTAGTTTCTTCGGGTAACTTTAATCAATAAATATTTTTTGTTAAATATTTACAAATCTTTAATGTTGCTTTCCTGCTCTATTAATTGTATTGTAAGGAAGATAGATTTACAGGTATTTTTTACGGTTGCCAAGTCAATGACCATAGGCCATGACAATGAATTTGCTAATTTTGTAATGGAATCGATAATTCTAAATTTCTAGGTCATCCGTTTATTATACATTTAACGCCATAGCTACTGAATATAAAAACTGTACTTAATTTTATTGTAATAGCCACTACCGCATATTCGTATTATAAGGCTGCTGAGATCACGATTTTGTTTATCGAATCGCGTTATTCATTTCTTGACAAGGAACTTTGTAATATTCAATTGCTTATCTTAAGTGTGAATTTCCAGCACAGGAAATTTTAAATGTTTTTTCCATCTACCATTTTAAATGTCTCCCAAGAAATCAGCATAAAAATGAAGGTTCTCAAAAATAGAAGAATTATGACAATAACTCCATTACAAGCCATCTCAAAAATAAACCGAAAGATATAGTGCAAGTCAGCTAAGTCATTTGGGGGGGGAGATTATTAATTGTCGAGGATTTTATAATTATTTGCAGTAAGCTTATTTTTATTCAAACAATTGTAATTTACATATGCATTGTTGATTTCTTACATACATATTCATTGTTACTTACATTACAACAATGCTTAATTACATTACATATGCAATGTAGATTTCTGCAAATGCTGCATCTGCCTGTGTTTCGGAAATATTTTGTTATTTATATATTCCTATTTTCTTATGGAATGTTGTACGAATTTTCGAATATCAATACATTTCAATAGTAAATTAGAAAAGTCAACTTTATGATTTGGTTTTTATGGGTATATCCTGAATACATTACAATGTAAGAATTATAATCTTTCCCTTTGTTCCAAAAAGTGTGGCTCAAAAAATATGGAGGTAATTTAGCAATCTCAGGCAAATCATTTTTTATTTTGCTTTTAAATGAAAGTAAACTAAATAACTATAAAATTAAGAAAACTAGATGAATAAAGAGAGCTAGATAAGTATAATTAATATTATTTCTGATATTTTTCGGTAGACCCCGGTGGCGCGGTGGTAAGATCTCAGCTCGTGATTGGAGGCTTGACACCCGGTTACACCGAAGAACCGTGGAGTAAGGGGGTCCGTTGCACGTTAAATTCGTCAGGGCCAAACGTCTTACTTGTGTGGCGTGGTGTGTAAAGAGGGCTTCCAGCTCAGGCATTGTCCTTGCATTCTGAACAGGGTTAAAAATTACGTGGTCCGTCCCAAAATAGCCTTTGTGTTGCTTTACAACGGGATATTAATATAACTAAACCTCTGATATTTTCTAGAATGTATATAAATGAAAACCTAAATAATATAAATGTATTCATGTTATCTAGATTTTCTGACTCCTGAGCTCGTACGAATTTTGGATACAATGCTCTTCATTTCCATTTGCATTAGAGCGTTTTCCACGGGAGAGGCCCCTGCAGTTTTGTGGTTGAAACTCGTCCAGAATCGCCCCCAATAGCACGGGCAGGTGAGCCCACTTCCGTCAACGCACGGTCGGTTGGTCTTTGGCGTGACAATATGGACAAGGGGGCAGGTGTAAAATGGCTCTTTTGTCCACTCTGCGTGTCCAAAGAGATTTGTTTCAAACCTTGCACGCGTGACAGGGGCGGAATGCTGGTCGCTTTGCCAGCGTATGCAGGCAAAATAACTTTCGCAAGCACTTACTTACTTGCACACAGGGATCGGTATTGGCATTTTTGTTGGAAACAATAAACGGCTGAAATTGCTATTGAGTTTACTTGTGGGTAATTTTTTGTTACGAAATCCGAAATTTGCAAAGAGGAGGGAGGGAGGGGGGATTCAAGAATCCTCATCAATTTTAGAGATTTTTTTCCTTTTGATGCAAGCTGCCTGATGCAGCTAATATTAAGTTGGGTACTCAGTTGAAGATTTATTTATTTTTTTACTTTGTACTCATAATGAGATCTGCAATGATGTGCGTGCGTTCCTTTTCAGTTTCAGACTTTTTTTAAATTTTGGTGTTGTTTGCTAAGCAGTTAATTCTCCAATGCTGTGCTCTTTGCTATTTCCATTGTGGTTTTAGTCATTAATTTTTGTAGTCTTCAATTTAGTTTACAATGAACATATTAAATGGTATCTTTTTTGTTCTTCCAAAAAGTGAAATATAAAAATATTTCACAAATTGCTATCCCTTCATATCTCTTTCTTGACAATAATTATATGAAATAACAATAATTGTATTTTTATTATGAATTAAAAATGCTAACATTTATTTAAAATAATCCAAAAAATCAAAGAATTAATCCCTCATTCCTCAATTTCACCATTTTTTTAATGTAACAACTTATAAGATCATATGTTACCTTCCATAATAACTCCCATTGTACAAATTTTCGAAAAAATCAAGAAAACTCCCTATGTGGGAGATCATGACCGAATCATCTTGCTCCGACCAGCATAAATTTTTTACTATTTTTTAACGCATAGAAAAGCCATAGCCGTTGAAATATGTCTTCAGTAGCTTCCTGATTCTTTTCCCTAGTCATCCAAATTCTGAGAAAATATAGAACTTCGACAAAGCCTGAAGTTTCAAAATTGGACCAACATCACTAATTTTTTTTCCGAAACTAGTTTTGGAATTTTTCACCTAAATTTTATATTTATGGTTCATATTTATATGTTCTATATAATTCATACATAAAGGCAACTCTATTTAAAATAATTTTCATTTCCTTTGGTTTAATAAGAAGAAAAAATATTAAAATGAAATCTTCTCTGCATATTTCAGTGTATCACGCCAGAACAAAGTTTTTTGAATGGCCAAGCATCACGTACTCGTGCAAGTTAAATTATATTTTTATTCATTTTAATGGTTTCATTGAATGGGGCACTTTAGTATTGCAAACGATCCAAAAAGCTTTGTCTCGCATTGATTGTTAAAAAAAATATCACATTTCCTTTTTATTTCATATCATATCATCACGTGTTCAAAATGACATTTTTCTACGTTTTATTTGCTGTAGTTATGAACTTGTTGCTTTTTTTACATCAAAGCTTTTGTAAATGCAATGGTAACGCGTTATTAAAAGAGGATTTTTTGAGATGCTCGTGCAGATAATAACATTTTTATTTTTCACCTGCGGATTTTTGTTGATGCAAGAAAGCCTCATTCCCAAAACAATATCATGTTCTGGCATGATAATAATCCCTCAAAATCGGCTGACATGACTAAATCATTCCTATTAATATCCTATTCATTCCTTATCATTTTATTGTCCCATGCACGTGCTGTTCGTTTCAGTATTCTGATACAACCAATTTTAGACGATTCTATCTCATTAAGGAGCGAGACGCTGAAGGATGAGAGCCTTTCCGGAATTCTTCGACATTCCTTGACCTTGATTTTCGCTCCTATTAAATACTTTGTGTTCAATTTTTTTTTCACTTGTATGTGGATATCATGGTGTTGCTGACATTAGTATTTTAATTCATTTTCGACCTTGGAACCCAGAATATTTTATTGTTAAGAGCAAACATCACCTCCTTTCATCTTTCCTTCCACTCCTATTTTAGCGAATTAAACCTATCCTAATGTATGTGCCAGAAAGCGGATGATTTTAGAATCCGTTTTCAAACAATAGTATAGAGAAAGTATTGTAAGCGGCAAAAAATTGGAACTCGAAATTTTGACATCAAAAAAACACCTTTTAGACCTTTCTGAATTTTGAAAAATGGCTGTCTGTCTTTGTGTAAAATAACTCAATAAAAGTTTTCACTAGAAGAATGAAAATTTAGTATATATATTCACATAAAATTTGAAGATTTTTATCGAAACCGATCAAAGAAACTGAAGGAAGAAATCTGTTTACCTGGTTGTTCGAATATAAGTTATAACTAAAACTACAAACTACAAAACTACAAAACTAAAAGGACTAGATAGATAAAATACAGTGCATAAATTTAGCATCAATAGTATAGACTTCTGCAAAATTTTGAGCCAAATCCAATTAATAATTGTCTGTCTGTCTGTCCGTCCATAATTTCAGAATCCTTTAAACGCGACAACTCAAATATTTAACGAGTTTGGTTGTGAAAATCATCTAAAACGCTAATTCTATTTTTAAATACTTTTAACCGCTTACTAGGGGATTAATAGCCATAAAAAATAGCCAAGGATCACACTATGGATTTAGAAAAAAAATAGCTGTATTCATGTGAAAGATTAATATTTCGTAGCTTTTGTACGCTGATGCTATGCAAGACTTTATTTTTTTTTGGGGGGGGGGAATAACAATTTTATTAGACAATATGAAAGAAAGTTCTGTGGAGACCATTACTGCTGGTTTAAGCAAGATATTCCATAGTTCTCTTCGTTTAAGTATGGATACCACCAATCCATGTCAAATGTATCGGCTCCAGCGACTTTGATTCATTCTCGATTGCAAAATTTGGCATAAAAAGGAATCCCACTCGTGGCACAAATCAACTTTCAATTCAGACACTAACCTGCTTTCAGTATCAAAAATAAAGCGTCCCTATCTCTGCGAACAATGAAAATGCGGAAAACAAAGCCCTCCGAAAGAGGATGTCCAGAAAAACCAACAATGCTTATCTTTCCTCCCATGCTGGATGGCACCGCAATGGTCCATTAGCACTGACGCTAATTTATGGACAGCCTTCAAGCCCGCGCATCCGCAAGCAAAAAACAAGGCCCAACTCGTGTCGGAATGCGGCCGTTGCGACAAAAGCGAGACAGGGACGCTGTGTTTGGGCGTTATCTTATTGGCGGACTGATCAGAGTGAGGAATGGTCATTGGTCGGGCCATGCGTTACCGAAGCGATATCTCTGTCAGGGGCATTCTCTCCGCAAGAAATACGGCGTGTTACCATGACAAAGAGAGAGGTAAGGAACACCTGTGAATCCGATTCACCAAGGATAAGGTCAACTAGATGAATGGTGATGTCTAGCTGTGTTTTTAGCACTTAACATGCTTTATGGGGTCTGGTAGGTACTAAGTAGTCCTCCCCGCTCTTAGAGTGACGAAGAAAGAAAGAAAGAAAGCGACTGTTACTACGAAAACGATGTAGTCTTGTTGCTTGATGGGATTACTTCTTGTCGGACGATGGATTTTTTTATATATTTTTCCTCTCTCCTCTTCTAAGTGGATTTATGGAAAATTATTGTATATAAAAGACCGCTTTTGCGGTTACATAATTGCCGTTTCGTGCAGATTTAAAAGTGATACTTGCAAAATCTATCTGAAGGTCATGCTTTTCATTGATGGCCGCAGATTCAGGCAGATGGGTATTATTAATCATCAAAATAAGTATTATGTTTTCCCGTCACTTTTTCCTGTTAGTTCTTATCCTGGATGAAATCATCAATAAAAGTAGTTACTGCAATAGATGTGTCCACAAAATATAGATTTAAATGAATGTGGAAACGAAACTGAAATAAATTTATCTTTTTCAAAAACTGGTTTGATAATCTCAATTTATTGCATTATACAAGAAAAAATTAGGGGGGGGGGCTTGTTAAATATCATATAGAAGAGAACAAAAACCTTAAATTCGATTTTACATTTAGCAAACAATTTTTCATGTTAGATTATAGATAAAAGCAGAAAGATGTCAAGCATTTATGTAGTCAATCTAATTGAAACCAGCGGAAATTCCTTTTCTCAAAATTTTCTCGTCTATTTTCCAATTAATCTCTTATTTCTCACTTCTCATCCTTTACCGCATTAAATTATGAATCATGAGTAAGGCCTTAGATACTTTGCATGGCAATAAGGAAAAATAGTTTACGAAATCTACATTTTTAAAGTGAATCTTTGCAGAATTTATTGTGAAGATATGTTTTTTGAACGTCCTTTTGGCGGCAGAATGAAACTAAAATTTGACATGAAAATACAGTTTAGTATTTCATGTCAAATTTATACAACAACCTAATTTCATTAAGTTCTTCATTTTATGAGTTATTGTGTTAACATACCTGCGAAATTACAGATCGACAGATGGTCAAATCCTTTGCAAGCTTGGTCCAAATTATACTTTTATACTATACTTATTTTATACTTTAAATGCTAAATTTATGCACCTATTATATACTTCTCTTTTTGTGTTTTGTGGTTATCGAGTTCTCATGTATTCGAGCAACCATCAGACAGATTAAGTTTAAATGGATTTTATTCAAAATCTAATAGAATTCTACAAGCTCGATGGAAATTCATTTACCAGATTTCACGCCTCTAAAATCGCCTTTAAATTACCATACACAAAGACAGAGAAATGGAACATCAAGAAATGGGTTTTTTGAACCCAGTGAGATCTGACAGAGAGACAGATAGATATCATACAGATCACAGACAGACAGATCTAATTCTAAAATGTGTTTTTAGAATTCTGTGAAATTCTAAATGTTAAGATCCCTCAAAATCTAAAGTTCGAATTTTTTTGATGATTACAATATTTTTTCTATATAAATTTCGAGTATGAAAAAGTAAGAAAGATCTAAAAGTGTGTTCTTTATTCTATGAAATTTGCTATTCTAAAAAATAGTAAAGATAAGCATTCTTCTATAATTAAAGTTTAATTTACTTGCAAATGCTAACTGAAAACAAAATTCGCACTGTTTCCAGCTATTATTGAAGCTTTGGGGGATTTCTGAGACAATTCAATGAACTTTTCACTTTCACATCAGCTTGATACTTAAAAATTTTGGCACCCACTTATTATACGACTAAATGTACTTAGACGACATAAATAAAAATGCTAAAAATAATGATTTTACTAACAGTTTTTAACTATTATTCTTTGACATCTAAAATTTTATGTTCCCCAGCAATACGCTTAGAAATTAGAATTCAATTTTTATATTATTTCAAAATTCAAAAGAATAAAACAACGGTCCTAGTTTGATTCCCAGGCGATTCCCCTGATTACATACTACAGTTGTATCCAAGGATATACATACACAAATAAATTAGATTCATTTTTTTTTTTTTTTGCAGAAAGGCAGTATATGTGTTAAAATATCTTCATAAACATTTTTTACGTGAATTCATATTGCTGCAAAGATATCCATTTTGGAAAAATACATTTTTTAATGATCAATTTGGTCCTAAATTACACACTAAACAGATTAACAAATTTAGTACTAATGTCAAATATTAATTTTTATCTAAATTTCTGTCGAGTTTTTAAATAACACATTCTCATACTCACTCGTAAGTACACTTTTCTCGTGCTCAGAATGGTCAAAACCGATGAAATGTATTAAAATCTCTGGAATGAATCTCTTAATGTATTTTAATGATTTGTACTCGAAAAGTAAAAATTCGCTGACAATCCCTTGTGCATGCGTATTTTTAATTAATTATTCTTAATACTTCCCGATCTGATTTAATAAATAGAACATATACATTCCAGATGCTGAAGAAATATTTGATTATCTAGAATGTCAGTTGTCAACTCTAGGTCAAAACCAACTGAACTTCAACTGAAAATTTAGCTATTACCCTTCACTATTGGACAATGAATGTTAATCCCATTACTTAAACTGGATTGAGTGGCTGCAATATCATAGCCAACTAGAAAATACGGTCAGTTCTTTTCAATTATACTTCCGTTAACCTAAACAAGGATTAGACCTATCGTAGGTCAAATATCGTTAATCGAATTAATAAGGCCACAAGAACCATATGCGAGATGGGAAGTATGCACCTTAAATATTGAAGGGGGTCAGGAATAATTGAAATACGATTATGCTCCACACTTCATCTTCAACACTCACTTCTTTGAATGCTAATCCACCGACTATGGAGGGATGGTTTCTGCACAATGCCACCCTTTAAATCGTCTGCACATAATATGAAAGGAGACAGTAGGAAGACGCGTTAATTCAAGAGTAGGTTTTTAGGTCATACTTGTCGATCTGATCGTTTTTTTCCCAAGCGGTATGTAAGCCAAGGTCAGGGTTTGGGACAATCTACCAGCAGAGGATTAAGGCATCGTAGTGATCGCTTTCTGGAATTCAGGCCCACATCTGTTAGCGCGTGTAAACAGATTTTACGAGAGGACAGGAAAGCGAAGTTTTACTGCTCAGTGAAACAAGCCAAGTGATTGTGGTTTTTATGTAATGTAATAAAAGAAAGATCAATTTAAGTGTGGTAACTATTCGCGTTGGTCTCGTAGAGAATGGTACCAGCAATGAGAATAAGAAATGAAATTTTGTTTGACAGGAATTTATTTCTGTATACCCAAAAACGAATAACAGCATCAAATTTGTAAAGTTAATGGGGTTCTTTTTAATTAATTCACCAAAGATGTATTGAAGCTGCACGTCATAACAAATCTGGGGAAAAAAGCTAGAACTTCTACACTTTGAAAGAAGTAAACGCAATTTTCTTTATTTGTACTTTTTTTTCAATTCCTACTATTATTTCACATTCCCGCTATATATATTCATATATATCTTGTTCAAATTTCGAGTCGTTAATAAAATACTTTTATCTGGTCAATTCTCAAAAATGTCATTTTGAGCACATGGTATTGTTTTGAGGATAAGGTTTTAAGCGTCAACAAAAATCCAAAGGCAAAAAATAAAAATTGAATTATCTGCAAGAGCATCTAAAAAAATCAGCTTTTAATAACGCATTGCTATTGCCTTTACAAAAGATCAGATTAAAAAACAATAATTTAATGACTACAGCAAATAAAACCTAGAAAAATGTCATTTTGAACACGTGATGATATGAAATAAAATAAATAGGAAATATTTTGCTTTTTTAAACAATAAATGCGAGACAAAGTTTTTTTTTTGATCGTTTGCAGTACCAAAGAGACTCATTCAATGAAACCATTAAAATGAATAAATATATTATTCCACTCTCACGAGTACGTGGTGCGTGGCCGTTCAAGAAATGATGTTCTCATATAATACATTGAAATATGCATAGCAGATTTCATTTTAATCTTTTTTATTCCTTCACTCAAATTCAAATACATTTTTTTAAACTTGTAGGGAATGACACTTGATGTTAATACAGGTTTTTTTTAAATATGAATCATTAATTAATTAAATTTTAATACTTTAAATGGAGTTTTAGCAGTTTGTAATGAAAATTGAAATCAACAGGCAATGGCTCAATCGGTAAAATCTAAGGATTTTAGTATTTTTCATGTGAGGGCAAAGAAGGTAATTTCAATAATTTTTTGCTCTATGTATACGTTTTGTCCAAAAGATTTTCGAAAGTGAATTAGCAGTTGTAACTTAGGAGTTAGAATGAAAGATTTTTCTCAAAAAATAGAATTGGAGAAATTTTAAGCTTTAGGCTCACTTCCAATTTCTCTCCTTAAAATCTTAGTTATCAATTATTAGACAATTCTCCTACTTACCCTTAAGATTGAGTGACGTGTAGAAAAGTAAATTAGAGAAGGGGAATGGAAAATTGCTAGGAAATTAGCTTTCTATTTTGACACTTAATATTGTGATTGTGTCATATGTATATGCATATTTATATTAATTGTAATTATTTAATTAAAGGTAACTAAAATAAAAAATGCATTTATTGAACTAAATATGAATTGACTTAATTTTTTTTAAATATTACTTGTTTTTGAATTAGTAGCAATAGCATTGACATAATAGCAACATATCGAGTAGTAATTTAAATTATTAAAGTGCAGTGTTTTTTAAGAATTCGTAAAAAGGATGTTTGAAAACAGTATGCAATAATAATAAATGATTGAAATAACAAACCTGAGGGTGTATTTTCTCTCCATCTTTTCATAAGTAATCTGAAATTTCACCATCTTTTCATTTCACCATAGAATATTCTTTATATCCGATGAAGCATTTGGTAATCATTGCAAAGTCTGTTAATTATATTGCCCCCCCCCCCCCACCCCAACAACGTACATAAACGCATCAAGGCGAGTTTTATTCTTTGTAGCACAATAAAATCCTTTTAGTAGTTCTATTTTCTTTAAATTCGAGTCAAAATCTGCTAAATTTTAGCCACAAAACCATAAAACAAATTTTATTTAAGTAAATCG
Source organism: Argiope argentata (assembly GCA_026289955.1). Lineage (NCBI taxonomy): Eukaryota > Metazoa > Arthropoda > Arachnida > Araneae > Araneidae > Argiope > Argiope argentata. The sequence goes on from JAOUZG010035699.1 coordinate 850,021, forward strand.
CTATATTTTTCAATCGCTTTTTAACTTGCAGATTGACAGATGATCAATTAGTTTACGGATATGATCCAAAATTTGAAGCATATATAAAATTATGAATTCAAAACTAATTTTCAAATTTTGCCTCTCTAGATCTTCATAACTTCTAATTATCTTGTTTGCACTTAAGGCAAAATTTTTCCAAATGGATTTAATCCAAAATTGATAGGTATATACATATTTATTGTAATATGTCGAAACGTCTCAAATTTTATTCGTCTTAATCAATGCTTTATTTTTCTCTTATTCGAATAAAAAAAAACAGAAACTATTGCGACAATCTTCACGTTTCAGACATCGCTAAATTTCAAAAGTGCTTTTTTTTTTTTCTTTTAAAGAATCGTTACGGTTTCTGTCTGTGAATGTAAAAATTTAAAAACGCTATGAGATAGGTCATGAAAATTGATATATTACTTTTTTACACACCACGATAATATAAACAATATTATGTTTTTTAGATTCACAACATTGTAATTTAAACTTGAGAATTTGGCGAATCTCCAAGATTCAGACATTCATTAGCTAAGAAAACACACTTTTCATTAATTTTGGAATTTTCATAAATATATAAATCGAAATTATGTAGAACTAATCAGATGAAATTTTGTACGTGGTTTAAATACCAAATTTATATATTTCTGTCGAATTTCCACATTCACGGATTGTTCGTCTACTTTTACTAAGGTACGTAAATACTAAAATTCATGATAAAAAGAATTTGGTACGTTATTATATTACTAACATTGTTGTCTTGTATCAACTGTTAGTGTAATCAGTGGGTAAAACTCCCAAAACGAACACTATATTTTTTTATTATGTTATGAAGCTCAAAAGACTCAGGAGAGGGATTCTGAAAAAAAAATGAACATCTGTAGGATTCAATGTCTTATTCAAGGTCCATAATTTTAATGCGGAGTTCTACTTTTTAGAGGAAGTAAGCGAAAAAATTTTAGAAGACCATTTCCATTGGTTGTGTGTAATGATATTTTCTATAATTTAGGCTAACTTAAAACAAATTAAACCTACAGTATTATTACCCAATAAAATTTCGGAATACAGGATTTTATCTCCTCTGTGTTTATTTACTTTGCAAAGTTCTTGGTGAATTCCCCAGCTCTCAGTTCACAATAATTTCAAACCACGCTGAAGAAGTTTTTGATAAAAATTCTAATAAAATATTATAAGAATAAAAGAGCAATCTGACAATTATACAGTAAAAAAAAATCTTGCCTGTAATTCATAAATCAACGATTCCGAATAATTTAAGTTAGACTTATAATTTTAGTTACTCCGTAATCGAATATTTGACCTCCCCCCATTCGTGCCTGACAAACTTGATCATCATAAAAATAATTGGACAATTTACCAAAAACAATAAAGTCAAAGAGATCTGTAATGATGGATAATTCTTTGAATTTAACTAAACTTATTTAACGTGCATATGAATGAGCATTTCCTTCTTTTTTTTCCAGCAATATTATTCTTTTTATATCGCAATATTTTTATTTTGCTACTTTAATATTAGAAAATAGCCTCTCTGATTCAAATTTGTCACCACAATATATTATATCATTCATTCTACTTGAAAGGAAAATATAAGATTTTGAACACTGTATACTTCCTTAGACCCCTCCCATCCTATATTTGCCATTATAGCAACGGTTAACAAAAAAAAAATGATGCAAATTAGCACGAAATGATATGAATAATATGAAACCGATTTTGAAATATTTAATTATTGATATATTGCCATATTCTAACGAAGATTGAGCACAATGCCATGTGAGTCGACAGGTCATTGGTTCAAACCGAACAAAACATTTTTAGTCTTTTAAGTTATTTACGTTCCATTTCCAATATATGCAAATTTATCTAATTTGAATATTTCGGTCTTGAGCTGTATACAAATAATTGCTGTCAAGTTATGGCAGTTCAGTTATTTCAGCATTTTCTGATGTCTAAAGAATAAAGACCCTCCCTTCTCCAATCTCAACTTTATTATGAATAGTTCTGCATGACAATGCAATTCTATAAACTAGTACACAAAAAAAGACCGAGAGAGGCTTTTGCAAGTCAGATTTCCAGCGATTAAGGATTTGTTGTATTCCTTTCTTCGAAACTAATAAACAATTCGACTTCAGCAAAGTGGAAAAGCGTCCCTTCCTCTTGTGAGCGGCGTTCGTGACCTGCAATCGGGATGCGACGTCCATAAAGCAGGTTAGCTGTGAGTTTATCAGGCTTGTGGACGCCGCCTGCATACGAACGACCGCTAATTCGAATCGGGCGACAATGCCCAAAGCCTTATCGGAGAGTGTCGTCTGTGAATTACGAGGACCCCTCCCCTCTCCCTTTTCGGGGGTGTCCTCACCTGTGGAAGTGGACCACCCGCGATTACCGAAGACAAATACAATGTTTCAAAACTTCGTTAAAATTTATGAAAGAATTTTGTAGGGAGATTTTTTATTGATAATTCCGCTTGTAATTGTAACAAGAACATTTGTGAGGATTCTAGATCTGACGAAAATTCTCGCTAATTCCGAGGATTAATTTTATTTAGACCCTGACTTCAAATCTTTTCAGATCTACGACTCTTTTCAGGGAGGTAAGAATTTTCTTAATCTTCAAAAATAGTGCAAATAAGAAAACGAGATTTTAGTAATTAATAAATAAGAATTTTATTTCTTACAAAGAAGTTTATTTTTTCAAAAAAAACGTAGACCTTTACCTAAAGTTTCTATTAATAAGAAGATCTTGGTGAAAACCTTTATCTGCCGAATTATCTAGGGTGCCGAAGAAACGTTATTATTTCTAGTAGAGATTGAAGAGTAACGCCTAATGTAATAAATAATATCGTAATCCCTAAAATTTTAGTTAACAAAAAATAATCATATATTCGTTATATAGACAGAAAACTTCTAATGCTTCCAGATTCCAAATTTTTTTTTGACTTAGAGTTATCCTCCTCCAACATTCAAAGCATCTTTTAATCTCTTTCTTCTACTTCGATATATATTTGCAATATATACTTACTACTTCTTCTACATCTATGTATGCTTGCAATATATACTTTCTCCTTTTACTTCGATATATATTTGCAATATATATTTACTCCTTCTTCTACTTCTATATATACTTGTAATATCAAGAGGATAGCTACCCCAAATTTCCGTTTTCCCTCGATTGAGCTGGCTGAATGTTTTAAAATTATAAAGCAAATCGGTACCAACCATAAGCAAATTAGTATAATATGGCCAACTGGACCATAAACGATGGTCAATTTAACGTGAAATTTGACTCGCATGCTTTAAACTAAAAATATGATGGAGTTAAATTCTCCAGTGAATTCCATTGGATGATAATTAGATCTAAGAAGTATTTATTCAATAATTTCGGTGAAATATGTTAAGCATATTTTTTTACTGTTCAACTAAAAACATTTTATTGGTAAATGCATTTTGGTTTATATCTTCCAATATTCTTTGAAAGACATTCAGTAAATGGATGTATTGATAGAAAATTTTAATGCGTAAAACTTTTGCTAGTCATAATGGGCTCTAAAAATATAAGAGAAATATGAAATTAAATTTAATAAGTAGTCGAATGAAAAAAATGGAATATTTATTTCGAATTTTAGGCTATTAAGATAACCAATTAGAATTATTGGTGGAATTAATTATACAACTTATAAAATAATATGAATACCATATTATTTGCATGACATAAAGCGTTTTTTTTTTTCATTTTTTATTGGCAACAAGACTAATAATAAGAAAATAAATAAAAAGTTGGCAATTAGAAAAAAATTGGTAATGATTCTAAATATATGTTGCTTTTTCCGTCGGAAATAGATATCTATTTTGTTTATTTGATTATTGTTGGCCTTTGAAGCTTAACCAAAAAAATCATGTCCTTATCATTATTGTTTGTTCAGATCCCTTCCATGCAGTAATGCCTTTCTGTCCATCTCCTAAAATCTACCCATTTTCTCCCTTTAATCCTATTAAAATTAAACCGTAACTGTAGGTGTTACTCCTTTCAAAACTCCTTTCGCCATCCTTCTTTCAAATCGAGTGATTCATACATATTCAGACAAGCCGAAAGGGAAAACTCGCCTTGTGTCTTATATAATGCAAGGCGCATTAATAAAAGGGAAAGATGGGCAAGGATGGAGGGGAGGTCACCGTGGTACATGCCATCCTCCTACCCTCCCGACAGAACGAGACCACAACCCGTCCACCTCCCCCATCCTCTCCACCATCTTCCCTCCATGCATACATAACAAATTTCGCTTACAACAAACTTTCCCTTCGCAAATTGAAATAGTTGGCATTGTCCAGTTGCGCGACGCTCGGTATGCGAACTCGAATCAACAGGTCACGGAGGTCCCTTCGAACATTCTCCGGACAGAATCTGCATACCTGCGACTCAGAAAGAAGGCTGCTGCGCACAAAGTTGAGAATAATTAGGGCAGACGACTTTCTGCAGCGGGATTAAAATAAATATTTAATTTCACCCGTTTGTTCTTCCGGGGGAGAATAGGGGATAGATGTGATGGGGGGGGGACAAAGTGCGGGGATGTTAAGGGGTTGGAGCATCTCCCACACCCAATTATTTACATGGTCTTGAAGGCCATGTCCTTTGTTTAAACCACCGGAGTCAATTACAGTTTTCTTGCTCCAGTGGAAAGGGCCTGGAAATTATATTTTGGAATATACGATTAAGAATATATTCCACTTGAAATTTTGTCGTTTGCAAGGACAAAAAAGCAACACGAATATTATGAACTGTTTTATAATTGTTGTATAAAGTGAATAGAGTTATAAAGTATCGCTTATATATTTAAAAAAATAGCCAAATTGTACATTATTTTCAAATCTGTTTTACTGTAAGTTTTGAAGATTCTTTTAATTTTTAGACCAAAAATTTTAAATCCATCATTTTTTTATTGAGAATTAATCTTCTCTTGAAACTATTATTCATTTACATGTTATAATTTAAATCTTAGTAGGCAAATCTTGATTTATAGTTAGCACTTAGAGAATATCATCTTATAGTTAGCCAAATACTGTTTAACAATTGTAATTTAAATTAATAAAGGATAAAATTCCATGATAAAAAATATTAAATTTCATACTTTTTAAGAGCTCCGGTCTAATACTTTTCAACAGTTGAATAAATGTAAGAATTTAAGTCATTATTTCATTAAATTTAAAATACTCAGTTCCCCTTCGATCTATAATACATTAAAATTTCTTTCCACATCTATTGCGATTTCTGTACCCTTTTCTCAAATCAGCTTCTTAGCTATTATTGCTGTTTTTCTTGATGTAACTAATATTTTTAACTCATCAAAAATGAATTAAATTCCAAATTTTACTATTTATGGGCATATCTTAATATAGTAAGAAAAATTTGCTGTCTTTGTATCCTTTGAATCAATTTTTAAGGCACGTTGATTAAAAAGTAATTTTATTGGAAAAAATGTACATTGGAAATTTTTTTTCCAATTTATTTTTGAAATGATATGTTTAACTTTTTGAAATATCTTTTTAAGTTGAATGAAAGAGTTAAAAATAATGTGTCATATGTACAATTAAAAAAAGTTTATTACTCAGATTGTACCTTTGATTTCTAAAAATTCCACAACTAATTTTTTTAAACATTATATATATATATATATATATATATATATATATATATATATAT
>JAOUZG010035699.1:855862-871583 GCA_026289955.1 Argiope argentata
ATTGTATCCATTTTTCATTTTTTTTCTTCATATGTGATTCAATTCTACGCAATTTTTGTTTAGTTGGCTTGTTCCACATCTCTTTTATGAGGAAAACATGTGATTCTTATCTGTTTTCTTTATTATTGATTCTTCAGTATATCAGTCACATTAATTTTTATCGACTTGATTGTTGATACTTGTTTGCAATACATTTTAAGTAATTTTTAGACAGAAACGAAAAAAAATTCCTGATGTTATTCGTTAATTATTTTTATAAAATCCTTGAAGTAAAATTGAACCATTTCTATCTCCCTCTTTTTCTCTCATTCGGGATATAATAACATATTTTGCTTTTGTTTTTTCTTTGAAACAGCATGAGTGTAACAAAATAGCCTTCTTCTAAAAAGTAATTTCATGTATCCTTTTTACAAGATAATTTTCCTGTTTTACAGCATTGATATTTAACAGGATTAAAGTTGATGAAGGATGTAGGATAAAATACAAAAATTTTATAGGAAATGAAGTTATAAAATTCAGGACTGTTTCAATTTAGGAGCACTGATCTAAATTTCGCAATGTTCTTTGAAGAACGAGTGTAAATTCTTGAAAACAGCCAACAGAAGCAAATAAATTCTTGAAAGAAAACTAGAGCAGAATGTAGGCTAAATTATTCATTTCTATTCACTCATATCCGCTTATAAAAAACAAATGAAATAAATTTGATGAATTATTTGTTAAAATAGAATTAAATAAGTTACTGTTTCCCAAACTCATCAATGTACATTCTAAATAAAATACAAGAAAAAGAAATATTACTAATTAAAGTCACATTGTGCAATGATAGGAAGAAAAATAATTTTTATTAAAGATTATCTTCTAAACTAAAGGATATTAGTTTAAAATTTCTTGAAAATTCTTTAAGACAGAATGAAAGACACACTTTTCTAATTTAACTTTTATGTGCAAAGACAACAAAAAAATACTAATTTATTTTTCTTGGCAGATGCCACCTCATAAATATATTGCAGCCCAAACAGAGTGAATTAAAAGCACTGATTTCTCCCATCTTTCTAATGGAATCACATTTACAGTTTCTCAGTCTTTTTTTTTTTTCATTTTCTACTATTTGTTCACATTCTCCCTATAAATATTTAAATATCTTGTTCAAATTTTCAGTCGTTAACAAAATACTTTTTATTCATCCACTCAATTTTTGCTTTCCGTTTTACCCAAAAGATTTTCGAGAGTGAGTTAGCAGTTGTGGTTTAGGGGTTAGAATGAAGAATTTTTATCAAAAAATACAATTGAAGAAATTTTAAGCCTTAGGTTGGTTTCGAATTCTCTCCTTAAAGTCTTTGTTATCAATTGCTAGTCACTTCTCTTACCTAACCTTAAGATTGAGCTACGTATCAAGAAGGAAATTCGGTAAGAAAAAAAGAAAATTGCTAGGAAATTCACCTTCTGTTTTTTCTATTTTGTCATTTAATACTGTGAATCTATCATATATATGTACATATTTATATTAATCGTTATTACTTAATAAAAATTAACTGAAATAAAATATTTCCTTGTTGATCTAAGTTGGAATTAACTTTAATTTTTGTTTCTAAATTACTTGCTTTTACTTAAGAAAATCTTTTGTATTTTTTGCGCAGGCACTGTTCTGTTTCGATATTTTTAAAATGGGTAGAATAAAAAATAAAAGGAAAAAAAGAAATGCACAGGAACATAGAATAAGTATCGAACAAAAAGAATTAGGAGAAGGAAAAAAAATCAACTTTAGAAAAGAGCAACCAAAAGATAAAAGCATCAAACAAATACTTTCAGATAATTATCTTACTCACTGCGTGTGTCTTCTTTTCGGAATAAAATCTACCAGCAGAATTATGCGCAGATTACTGGAGCGATCAGTATTACATTCTCTTTTAGTGGGCAAGTGAGTTTGCAACGATGTGTTTCCGAAAGCCTCATAAATTTTCTAATAAATGTAATTGGGGGGAATTCTATTAAAACAAATCTGTATACTATTATGAATGTGAAAGTTTGGATGGATGATGTAAGTCAATCACGCCAGAACGGTTGATTGAAATTGGACAAGATTTAGCACAGAGATCGATTATAGTCTAGAATAGGACATAGTCTACTATTTATTCCGGTTAATTAAATGATTAATTTTTTGTTAATTAAAAACTAACTTTCCCACCAAAAATCTTCACTTCCCCACCGCCTAATAAACAACGAATTCCGTTTGTTTTCCCTTCACGCTAAAGAGGTTAGGCTTAACACGTTTTCGGCCAATTATTTCAAACGATTTTATTTATTTTCTTAATGCTTGATGCATTTAAAATTAAACATTATTAATTAATCGTTTTAATTAATGATTTTTCGGATTCATTTTGAAATACTTTTGAATTAAAATAAAACAGAGTAAAAGGAATTAAAAATTGCGCTACCCCAACGGGCATAGAAAATTCGCACATTTGCGTTCCCCCGACTAAAGTTAAAAATTCAAGCATGGGCAGTGTGTTGTAATTGTTGACAACTGTATTTTCATTTGAATTAAAAGTTTAAAAATTATGTGTTCATTATTGTTGTAGCTATCTTAATCTCGATCGATAAATAAAATATACATGATTGAATTTTAAAGAAATACGAATTCGATTTGCTGTTTTGCTTTATTTCATTACTGCAAATAAATTATTTTTAGATTGGTTATGTGCTTTTACATGCTTACGAAGTCGGGGGTAAAAGCTAGCATTTTTTAAATAATAACTCTAAAATGGTTAAAAAAATCCCGAAAGAACTAAACCATAAAATTAAAAATAGCGAAAAAGAATTTGACTTTGACTCTTTGAATACTGACTTTAAAACGAAAAGTGATAAAGACTGCTTTGAAAATATTGATACCAAAAATTCCATGTTATCGCATTTCCAGTGAGACAACAAGTGACGCAATTCATTTCTAGTGATAAGGAAATTGATAAAAAAAATCAGAAAAGTGGAAAATCTATAAATTCCCTGAATATTATTTTATGCTGCAAAAGACAAATACATACTAAAATCAAAACGGGGTGTAACACAAGAGAAAATCTAAATATGGATCATGTTCTTGTTCGTTTACCTTTCTTTATAAAGTATTTTATTAGCTTTTTTCAAACAAACTCTTGCACTGAGTGAATTATTTCGAGAAACAACACTTATCGCTACAATTTACATCATTAAATAAGGGAATCTTTAATGCACGTGCAAGAGGAGTTTCGTTCTAATCCGAGACCAAACGGAACAAGAGGACGGATTCTTCTTCACCGCCGGCTTGGAAAAGCCATTGGCCAATTTTCCACAGTCCATCCATAAGCAGCGAGTTGACATTCAATGTTCCGCTGTCTGACAGATATACGGTTCACCCAAACGAATCAAACGACCACCAATAAATACAAGGATCATACGCGGTCGTTAGCGTTCGTTTTCAACTAATGGTCTCAGTAACTAACTTTGACGGGGATATACACATGCACCTTATAACGCATTCTTTTTTAAAATTTGTGACCGCTACAGGTGATGTGTTGTTGGCTGAGATTATCAAACTGGGCGGAGTTTTTTAATATTTTTTTTTATTTCCTTTCTTTTGCTTTTTTTTCCATTGCTATTTTTTTACTTTGTTTTGACAAGATTTGTTCAGCCCAGAATTTAATCCATAAATAAAATAAAATAAAACAAAACAAAACATTTCATGGAATAATTTACTTAAACATAATTTAAAAGAGAAGGAAAATTGTGTGCTCTGTTTGGAAAGTTATGCATTTTATTTGGTTTGCTTTTAATAGAACGTCCGGTTCATGTATTAAAAAGCAGAATTTATGTTTAACTCTATTGCTAATTCAAAATGGTTGTTCATTTAACATATTAGTGAGAAGTGAATTATCAGTGATTCACTCCTATTTTCTGACTCTGTTTGGAAAATTGTGTATTCTATTTAGTCCGCCTTTAATATAACGTCCGGCTCGTATATTCAAAAGCAGAATTTTTTAATGTTTAAATCTGTTGCTATATCAAAATGGCTGTTCATTTAACATGTTAGTCACATGTGGATTACCAATGATTCACTCCAACTTTCTGATTCGATTTGCAAAACTGCGTATTCTATTTAGTTCTGTTTTAATAGAACGTCCGGTTCGTATTCCAAATGTATAATTTTTTATGTTTAAATATGTTGCTATATTAAAATATCTTTTCATTTAATTCATTGAACGTATCATTGCAATTTACACCTACTTTCCGATTAGATATCTCCCATTTTAATTCAAGTTAGGAGATAGCAAATAAGTAATCCAATTAGACAAATGAACCATATCATGATCATCAGTTGCTTGCCGTGCACGTGTTAGAGCATAGAAATCACATGGATTATTTAAATCTTTTATGTTCGTATATGAAATGAAATGAAATGAAATAACAAATATTTCAAATATAGTATCAAATTAGAAGCTTAAACATAATTTTAAACCTTATCTTATTATCAATAACAAGAGGAAGGATCATCAATTAAATTGAATATTTAACTGAATATCAGCTGAATATTTAACTGAATTAGCTTCTATTTATGAGCTTGTTAGTCTTCCATAGTATTTGGAAATACAATTTTACCATTGTATTTGAAGTTTTTTCTCTCTCGAAGTATTAGAATATACGACAAGTTTGCGGCAAGCTCTAACACATTTAAAGACATTATGTTTTTGGTCAGGGGAAAATATATTATTTCAGTGTTTTCCAAATAAGATCCGAGTGTGAAAGAGCTCCTTAAAGATTTAAAAAAAACTAGATGTGTCTGATGATGCATCATGAGGTATGTGCGAGAAAATTCTGAGATTGTTTTGGATATTCGGATAACTAGTTGCTGGGCACTAAGATCCAAAAATTGATTCCATTAGAAACTCTGTCTTGACATCTTCGGTAGACTCTCAACCATGACATATTCTGAGTTTTTTTTCCCAAAAGCCATACTTGGGTTGCAGTTGCTAAATAAAATATAAATAAGTATTTACCATAATTTTTGGTAGCTATGCCTAAGGCATTCAATGATACCCACTTTATTCTATCAAATCATTTTTAATAGATAATAATAATAATTTATTGAAGTTACGGCAGTCTGCAATATTAAATCCAAAATTCACATAAATAATAATCGGTTACTGGTTCTTTCATTATGCTCGATTATCATTAAATGATTTTTATTATTTTCAAAATGTTTACTCTGAAAATGAATGGTCTCCCTCAAATTTTCTTGTATATTCTCTAATAACCAATTAACTGTTTTTGACAAGCATACTCGTCATGGAAAAATTGCAACATTTTACGCTACGACAGGTTTACTCAATGACAATTATTATATTTATAATTAATTATTTATTATGTTTAGATAATATTTATACATATTTATGAGAATTTAGATACTCCTTTTCCGAAGTCATTGAAGCAGTTAACTGGTTAAAGGTGTTATCTCAAAGAAAGCCTTGCATTGATGTACAATGGTTACGAAATATTAAATTCTATCGCAAGATCCTTGGCGAGATTTTTAAAAATTAATAATTGGCATGCTGTTAAAAGTGTACAAAATTCTAATTCGGGTTTCTAATTTTTCTAAAAGAATGCATTTTTCCCCACCAATTGAAATAAAAATTTCACATAAAACTTATCCTGTAACCACAAAATAACATACCAAAGGTGATATATTTAAGACATTAAATTTTTAAGTTATCTCTTTTATCTGTTTCTGAAAGTGCTGACCTAAAGATAGTAAACGCCTAGTTGGACGTGGCTCAAAATCTGGTAGATGTCTACCCTATAGATGTTTAACATGTGAACTAAATTTTTTCTATACTGCTGTCTTCGTTTTGTACTTATTGTTATTTAAATTCGAATAAGAGAGTATTAAGAGTATAGGCAGACTTCCCCTGAATGAATTTTGCTCAAAAATTGTGAGAGATCACACATTTGAGGCAAAGCTCTTATTCAAAATCTCATACGTCTAATTCAAAGAATTCTTTAGTTATTAAAGTCCCAGACAAACATCTTATTCTTTAAAAAATCTGTCTAAGAATGGAAATTCGTCAAACTTTCGAGTTCAAATTTTTTGACGATTACAATACTTTTTCTATACTTCGTGTCCGAAAAAGTGAAAAATGTGACATAGATGTGATATTTCAAAGCACTTTTTAAACTCACAATTGTCGGAAGATACCCTATTCTCTGAATATTCAAAGGAGTCATTCATTCTAGAGTAGTTAAAGTATATGGCCCTCTTCTAATGGTAGGGCAAGATTTCCGTCGCCGCCTTGATCCACAACAAGGAATCAAGCAATTGCTCTCTTCTAAATAAGTACGATCTTTAGTATCTAATTAAATCTCTGACTCAATCATGCTTGTGAAAGCTTATTCAGCCAATCAAGCTTTGCACAAAGAAAACACACAAGAACTATTCAAGCGCAATAAGCGGATATGGATTCCACTATCATCTCCCCTATTAGGAAATTTCAAGAAATAATTGCATCTTGGAAGTTTAGGGATCTTTAAGAGGTTCAAGATAGCAACACATCAGATGTTGCCGTCACCTTAATGTTGCTTCAAGTATCTCAATGATAATGACCAAAATGGTGTAGAACATATTTTTCTCCCAATTTCACGGATACTCATTTGTAGATTAATCAAGATGACGGCCCTTCGCGCCAAAAGTCACCAAAAGGGGAAAAAATTGATTTGGAAATTGTTTATTTGGATGTTATAATAACAAGCCCTTGAATACATGTAATAAACTTTTCACTGTCAGCTTTTAAAATGATTTCCAAGAAATTCTATAAACATAAAAAAATCATTAGAATTTAAGAAGTGCATTGGCTATTATCTTATTTTGGCATAAAAGCAAAGCTTACTAATAATACTTAATATCTGGTAAAGAATTATGAAAAAAAATTATGGTATTCTCTAAACAACCAAATAATAATACCAAATACCAAAACGGTGAGTAATTAACTCGAAATTTCCTAATTTTACCCCAAATGAGAATTAATTGACATTGGCCAAAAATCTACTGCTTTGATCTTTGTGCATGTTTGAAAAATTAAATACATTTAATAGTATGCTATCATCGTTCTAAATCAGAAGATTCTTAAACTTTTCCATTTTTCACTTGCAATATTTATCAAGAAAAAAATATTCAGTCATCCTATATTGAAAGCAAAAATAAATCAGACCATTGAAAAGGTTTTAAGTATAATGAACTGAATATATAAATATTTTATGTATTTCTATATATTTTATAAAAGCACATTTCCACAAAATGATTATTGTGTTTAACATATTTATTGATATACAGAGTATTGCATATCATTGAACACCGAACTGATCTTATCGTGTTTTTATTAGCCAGTTATATTTTAAGTATTTTATACATCGTATACTTATGAAACATATATTTTTTTATCTCTCCCATGAAGTATGAATAATCTTACCAGTTAGGCTTGGTTTCATGTATTGCATGAACTCTTTTCCCAATTGTTCATTGAAAGGCTCTGAACCTAATACATGGACGGGTTGGTTTATAATATAATATATAGGTAAATGTAGCATTATATAAGCAGCGATATTTCCTACCATAGAATTCAGTTTAGTCTAATTACATAAACACCTTTTTTGAAGTTAGAAGGGGGCTCATTTGGAGTGGATTGGTAGTTCTGAGTTGCGATCTGCCGAGAAGTCAGACACCTGGCCTAAGCCCCCCATCGCTGCTCTGAAACTTTTCTAAATCAATAGCGAGAAGACATTTGACCCTTAGCATAGGATTGCTCGCTCACTAAACCTGTAGACATCGGGAATATTCTGTGAAATCAGGTTTCAAGCTTATAGAGTGAGCCTGGTTGGTACGGCGTAGGATTCGAACTCCCTGGGCTGCGAGTTCGAACCCGCCTGTCGAAGACTCTCCGTGTATGTGATGGGTGATGCATGTTAAATATGTCGTGGTGCCAAAGTCCTTCATCTCGAGAGTAATACACTGGGGGTGTTGGGTCAGAGGTGATCGTTCACTGTTCCAGATCTATATTACGATTTGTGGATGAATGAATGAAATGCGTGAATGATGTCCCCCCTCCGTAAAAAAGATTTGTGACGTGTGTGAGCTAGAAGTCAGACTTCTGCTTTTGGATGCTTAGGGGTCCAAACCCTCAGAAGCAACTGCACCCCTCCTTCCGTTGTTAACTTGTATAGTCCTTTTGCCCCCAAAATAATATCTTAAAGCCTAAATTGCAGGGATTTATGTAAATATATGTATTTAGGAATTTCATTGGAGTGATTTAAATATTCTTGATTTCTTGGATAATTTTCTGGATTTCATACTAATATTCAAGAGTCGAACAGATTGAAGGGAAATAAAAGTTTTGAATTTCAAAATTCATTCGAAGTGTGTTGAAGGTCCTGTTCTAAACGATGTGTTCCCACACTTGTTGCTTCCACCACTGTAAGAGCATTAGATTATGAATTTATAAAAATTCATCTCCTAAATTAATTTAATAAAATATATAATAAAATTTTAAATTTAATGTAAAATATTTGCATTTTTTCCAAAATAAAAAAAATCTGGCCGAATTTGGCATTTTTGAATGATGCCATTCGTTGTTGGATAGGATTTCAGCAACACGTGAAATCCTATCCAACAACGTACAAAGTTCCCGAAACTTCAAAACCTACTTACTGCTGCTGCTGCCTATTTGAAAATTTTCTCCACCGACGCCAAAAAATAAGAGCCACATTATACCTTCCGAAAAATTTCTCGGTTTAAAGATTAAAAAGGTCTCCCTTGCAAAAGCAACAACAACCCCACCCTCCGACCACCAGCGAATCACCATTGCCAGAGACAGGGCAAATTATCCCTCGGAGAGTATAGCGGGAGGCTCCTAAAAAGACGCGTGTGCACTAACCCGGGCAAAAACAGGGCCATTACCACCAGAGTTGCTGCCATTCCACGAGAACTCATCGTCGAGAACCCTTTTCTGCCATTAGGAGTCCGACTTCGCCGGCACGTACCTCCCGGAATGGCCCAGGCAGCCCTCCTCAAATGGCTCCAGCCCAACAAGCAAGAAAATTTCATTTCGTTTTCCACAGCACACACACACGCTGCCACAACTTTTTCTTTCTTCTTCTCCTTCCCCGGGCATCCGCTTTTATATCGGGTAAAGTTCCTCGGATGATTCGATGCATTTTTAATCGGATGGCAGTCAGAGGTTTTCGGGATCTTCTAATGGGTAAGGCCCCTTCAGGGGTCGTGTCGCCATTGAGATGGGGCCGGGGACGTTTATTCGTTGATGGCATGGCCACGTAAGCCTCTTGGGAAGAGTCGAGACCCACCAATTGGAAGAGGCATGGGCTAACGTCATCTTTCTCATTGTTATTCGTTGAATGTGAGATTTTTAGAGAAAAGTGTGTTGGGCTTAGAATTTTTCAGCCAGAAAAATTATAAGCAAATACTGTAAATATAAAATAAATAAATAAAATAAGTAATGAAGATATAACAATAAGTAAATCATAGAAATTAATTACTTACAAAAGCATATAAATTATTAATTTCACACCTTTGTGGAGTTATTTTTAAGGTAGAATGAAAAAAAATCGCTGAAGTTATCTGTAAAGTATTAAGTGCAAAATTTTGATTAAAATTATCGTTGCAAATAAAATATACTGTAAACAAAATGTGTTTTAAATAACATAGTTAATAACAAATGGAATTTTGTGTTCCTTTCACAAAAGGAACACAAAAAATGTATTGTAATCGTTACAACAAAAATTCTATGTTTTTTTTATAAATATCTATGGATTTGATCTCAAGAACTTGGTGAATATTCGCGTTCAAAACTTCAATGAGACTGAAAACACATTTGCAGAATCTTGCCAATGTTTAAACACTATAAAGGGGGAAAAAACGAAAACAGTATACATATTCGCATTCATGAGTGTGTGGGACGTGTTTTAGTACCCCATTTGGCGAGTGCTTCGTCATGCTCACCTCACCTTTCCTTCTGTCAGGTACCGCAAACATGCCAATGCTCTCACTTTTTAATACTTTTACTATTTTATTTCCCTTAATAGTTTTATTCATTTATTTTCATCGACCACAAACCTAATAGCTCTTATTATTCTGCAATTCTAGAGACAAAACTATATTCCAAATTTCCTTCGAAAGTGGTTTGAGTCTTTATATTCACATGAGGCGCAGATGGACAGGCTTCCCTCAAGTAGATTTTATTCCAAAATTTTCTAGATTAACAATACCAATATAACGAACATATATTAAATTCTATTTGCCTAGTTCTTTTATATTTCCATCGTATTGTACATTGGCATATATGCTGATGCAATTCTGTATTCTAAAATTACATCAGTAATTCAGCTGATGTATTTTTTAGAACTGAAAAAAAGTCCAAAACAAGGAGATTCACCAAAATACCAAGGTCGAATTCCTTAACAATATCTATACTTTCTATTTTAAAAGAAGAAAATAATAAAAAAAAGAACAGTCCAGTTCATTTTCAAATGACTGGCGGCCATCGAGAAAATCCAAGATTAGAAAAGCCCTCTCAGACTTCTGGAGAGCAACACACTGCAGATATTAAAAAAGATTAAAAAAAGGGAGAGTGAAGGAGGTTCTCCACCTTGAGCCCTTCCGTCCAATGATCGCGAAAAAAGCCCCATGCAATAGTAATGCTCTGTCCATTTAGTGTCTCCGGCCCCATTTATGTAATGAGCCGGGGCGGCCGTAATGGACCCCCGCCCCATCAATAATTCCTTCTTTCTGAGAGAGAAAGAGAGAGAAAAGGAGCGCGCGCCTTTGGTGCAAGAGCTGTGCCCTAGTGCTGAGAACTCCGGTGCTACGCATTTCGTTCCACTCGTTTCGAATGAATTCTGCCAGAAAATTTTATTGTCTTAAACTTCTCTGTCCGTTTCTATTCCAAGATTATTGCTTTGCTCCTTTTTTTTGTGCTAGTGTGAATGGATATTGAAGTAAATCATTATGAAAAATATTTATAAAAAAGTTGATGTAAGTTATGGGAAAATATGTTTTTCTGTACGAAAGTTAACCACCATTGCATTTTTTCAATAAAATGAAAGCTGATTTTATCTTTATTTTAATATATAAAAAAGTTGAATGCAGAAGACTTTACATACACCAGAAGAAGTCTTCTTCGGTAGGAGCATTACTGAAGATTTTGGAGATTTCTTCCTAATATAGAAATATGTGCAGAGAAAGTAAGGACATTTTCAAAATATTCGAATTTCATATTTTAACGTCCACTAACATCCCTAGTTTTGGTAAATGAGCTTCTTTTTCTACCTGAGAGCATTATATTCAAAATGATATCTTGTCAGTAGGATTAAATTTTGTAATTGATGTTTAAATCAAAATTATACTGTATTCATATTCATTATCACTCATACTTTGGAGGAAATCACAGGGATATCAGTATCTCTCACCATGCACGTGCATCTGAAGAACTGACTCCAACATAGACTGTTAAGACTTGACGTATTGCTTTTATCACCAAAATGTTAAACGTGTGTCCAAATTTTAAATGAAGTTCCTCAGAACGTCAACTTCTTCTTGTGTACAGCCGAACACCCCAACACCATTGAATGTAGCAGTATCGACAGGATTTGTTGCGGCTGTGGTTTTCTGTACTATACTGCAAAACACAAGATTCTCATGTGTAAAATAAAAATCTGAGTATTCGTGGCATTCATAACTTTTGCCAGAATCCTCAATTTTTACGTGAAGGGAGAGAAAAAGCCACTTTAATAAAGATAACTGGAAAATTTCGGAAAGCTATTTCAGTTGGTTATCTGAATTTTTCCAATTTTTTTAAAATGCTATTTTTTGCAAGTCATTTTTCAACTATAGATCTCATTGTTTTATGAATTTTGAACCCTTTTAATTGATTAATCAAATACTAGGTTGCGTGATTCTCTTTATTTACTGAAAGTTAAACTAAAGAAAGAAAGAAACTAAAGAAAGAAAGACTCATTATTTGAGAAGTTTACATAAGAAATAAGAGAATGAAATGTCACTGCCTCAAAAAGTAAAGTGAAATTCAGAATAGTTTACACAGACGAGGGATTTGACTGCAGAAGCAAATTTATCATTTTTGAAATCGTCATTTTTAAATATTCAATTTTAAATCAAATTCATCATTTTTAAATATCGGTACATATCAAAAGTTCCATTTAAATTAAACACAACCAATATTACTGGAGAGTCAACTGGTTACAAAAGGCGGCTAGTTTCTTATAACTGACCGTAATAAGAAATTATGCAGTATTTTAATTCCTTTTTGGGTACCAAGAATTATATAAAATAAATATTCATTAAATTTTATGGTAAAGAGAGTATTTTTGTTGTCCGTTAAAGATTATCGTTCAAGAAAATATTGCATTCGGAAACCGATTTTCTGTCTAATACAAACAAGCTTACAATAATGTTTTTAGGCCAAAGTCAACAAAAATGTATGTACCCAAATTATGAATTGTAGGATAGCATTAAAGGTTTTATTTGCAAGCATGTTTCCAGATTTAATTATTCAAATTCATATTAAATTATACGAAAAAAATTACATACTGATGAAATATTCGGTTAAAGGACATCATACATGAACAATGGATTATATTCCTTAATCGAATCGCTTTGTACAAGAATTTCAAATTTTATTTTCGTATAAGTATTTATGGAACGATATACTGATATTTTTTTAAAAAAATTCATTGCTAAAACGTTGATTTTTTTAAGGTACGTCATTTAAAGAACATTTCTAAGCGGAATACGTTTTTAATTAATCATCTATGTGCAAAAATATCAATTTTCTTCATGTGTTTTTAGAACGACTTATTCGAATTTCCTTAAAATTCTAAGGTGAAAGAACATTTTATTAATAAACAAGATAGTTAAAAGGTATTGTTCTTCAACAGAATAATTTCCTTTAATTCATTATCAGTACACAGAAGCATCGATTTTTTTTCCGTATAATAATTTGTAGAATAAATTATTTATATTCCCCTTAAACAAGTAATATAAAAAACAATTTTTAAAAATCATTTCCTACTTAGGTTAACAAAGAAAATTTTCATTTTAGTTACTCTTTATTAAATAACTAAAATTAATACAAATATGTACAGAAATATGACAGAGTCACAATATTAAGCGGCAAAATAAAGCGAATTTCCTGGCAATTATCCATTCTTCTTTTCTATACATGGAGCTCGAACTGGTAACCCAAAGGATGGGAATTCAAAGCCATACCAACCAGGCTTAATAGTTATAATTATTAAAAATAATTGATTAAAAAATTATACTAGCATTGAATTTCAACAGCAATTGAGGATTTAAAGCAAATTATGGCAACGCAAAATGCGGGATTTTTCTACATAAGCTGGAGTATGTAATACAGATTAGAAATTTCTAATTTTCTATATTCTGTATTATTTTAGTCTTAAAGTACCTCAAAATGAATCAAAGAATCGATTCATTAACAATGTTTGATTTTAAATGCATCAAACATTAAAGAAAATAAACTTCGTTACTTATTTGGCGATGGGGAAATGAAGATTTTTGGCGAGAAAGTTAGTTTTTAATTAATTAATAAAAATGAATGAATTAATAATTGAAAAATCTATATTAACATCAAATATCATCCACTACAAGTTAAAGACTTAATTGAACCTGATTGGATGAATAAACAGTATTTTATTAACAATTAAAAATTTGTACAAAATTTATATATATATATATATATATATATATATATATATATATATATATATATATATAGGGAAAGTATGAGCTAATAGTAGGAATTCAAAAAAAATATTGGAAACTAGGATTTGGCTGAATTGATTCTGAGATTCTTCTACTTATTACTTAAATACAGAAGCATCAAATTTTGTTTTTCCATGAATACTTCCATAATAAATATTTTTAATTTCTATAAAATTCTATTTTGTGAAAATTATATTTGTTAGCCGGTGATTTAGTAAATAAATATAGTCTTTAAATCATTTGGGTGCATTAACTGATTATCTTTTAAGCACAAACATCTGAGTTCGTATAGCAATTAAATTATATGAGAGGGTTAAAAAAGGGTTAGGAAACTAAAAAAAATTGGTGCAAACTTACATCTGAAAAGAGAGCCACCGTGACCTTGCCTTGTAATGTCTCGACTCGTGAGTCGTCGAGTTTCAGGTTCCAGACCCGATTCCATCGATGAAATATCCCGTAAAGGGGTTTGTTTCATGTTAAATGCGACAGGGCCAAACGTCCTCCCGCCGGTGTGGTGCGGAGAGAAGGTTTGGTTTGATGAAGTTTATTGGCGCAAGAACCATTTTTGATTAAACTGCGCCAATGAAACGGTGATATTTTATCTGATTTTAGAAGTTTAGAACAATTGTTTCTAAATTGCGTTATTTTCCTGGACCCGTCAACCTGTAAAATCTACAAAATTGATAGCATATAGTGAAACAAAATCTAAAAGTTATTTAAGATCAAATCAAGAAATAAAAGCTAACCATTTTTTTAAAAGTAAAAAGATGGGGATGAGAAACCGTATGAAGAATGTCTTTTAATTTGATGTGGGCAGAGTGAAAGTAGAGAATGCGTTAATTATTAAATTGTGGATATTATATTAAGATGTGAAGAACCGTCATAAGACACCAACATACTGTACAACGGGGTGCAAGTTCCCCCAACAACAAATACTTATGTGTTCTCGTCAAAATTACAAGGTACCTCTCAAAATAGCCCTAGTGTTGCTTTACAAAGGGGCTTTAATATAACTAAACTAAATTTAAATCGTAAAGATGGCATCATTTGAAAACTAAGATAAAAAAATTGGATGCAAGAATTTTGATTTTGACCAGAATTCCTACCACGTATTATAAGTTACGGGCAAAAGAAGTAGTATTATAAGTTACGGGCAAAGAAGTAGAAGTAGTATAGAAGTAGTAGTATTTTACGAAATTCTGTATCGGTCTTCCTTTTTTTCATTCCTATCTACTACCTGCCACCTGAGAAACAAGAAACACTTTGTTTCTGACTCGAAAATAAGTAATGAGATGTCGGGGAATGGTTCAAAAAGCGAGTTCCAGATTAGAACCTGATTTATGAATTCAAAAATGGCCGTAAATACGTCAACAACTGTCTGGGGCTGTTTACCAGAGTACCCTGTGTAGAATTATCTGCTAAGCAACAACTTATTCACTGGAATTAGGTAGAGATGAAATCATGATGAATTTTTATGGTAAAATGTGTTTTTTCATTGCGAGAAAAGACGCACAGCTATATTTTTTTCCAAGATCTAAAGTGCTGAACGAAATTCAAACAGCTTTGAAGATAGCTTGATTTGCAGCTTAAGATTTTCTGCTCTGTAAAATATATGCTGAAAAGAGAATGAATCTATTTTGTTTTATTTTGCAGTAAATATATGTTTGAATATGAGACAAGAGAAATGTTGTTGCTGAATTCAATACGGGAGATAAGACTGAAATTTTATCTGAAAATAATATTTACTATTACGATGGCGTGAAATGACAGATATACAGTATATAAGATAATATATAAGATTATGTATATTCATACATAATCTTATATATTATGATCTTCTTATATACTTATATATATATATATATATATATATATATATATATATATATATAT
>JAOUZG010035699.1:881583-915335 GCA_026289955.1 Argiope argentata
ACTTCCAACTTAATAAACAACTTATATTTAAATAACATAGATTTCAGTGTCCGAACTCATTGAATTAAACAAATGAATCAAAAAGAAACAAAATCAAAACTAATGAAAACGAAACTCTTTAGTTTAATGCAAATCGTGGAATTTATGTAAAGTATTTTCTAAAATCTAGATTATTTTTTCGAAGGGGATGCAGTATTTATATGAGAAGAAATTCATTGATTTTTATCATACAATTTTGACTAAATTCATCTAAAAGCAATTCATGTTTCATCGGAAACAAAGTGGAAACTTTGTTTAATGAATTTTGAAATGCACTATACTGTATTAAACAGTAAGTCATTAAGTATTCCAAATTGAGTGAAACATCCTGCTAACTTTCGCCAAATCTGACACTTTTAAGATTACGTTTAAAATGTTGCAACCTCTTCTAGAAGTGATCCTTTAACAGTAACAAAACCGCCTTGGAAACAAGACCGTTTATTGACAGTTTTACGACTGGTACGCACAACAAGTGTACACATCTGTCCCACTTCGGATAAAACACAGAAGAAGGACAACCGTGCCCGAACCGGGACTCGAACCCGGGCCGCCCAGATAAAGGGGAAGACTCGTGCCCCTTATGCCAGGATGCCGGCCCTTCTTTATGCTTAAATTTTATAATGAATTAACGGAGAAAAAAAGATATGAAAAGAGAGAATACAATTGAGGTTTTATGAATTTTAACTCAGAATAATTTTAACTCGGGCACTACCATTAATTAAAAAATTACTTAAGACATTTTCAAAGGATTGGTACTAACCCATGAGAGTACCTATGAATAAGTATGTATTATTTGAAGGAAAAAATATTAATTATTATTAAAAATTATTACTAAAACTTTTTTTGAAGAAGATTCGGTCGATGTAAGGATGGACATTGCTACACTCCACAATTGGCCACAACAAATCCTGTCGATATTGCTACGTTCAGTGGTGACGGGGGGGTCGACTGTACACAAGAAGAAGGTACAAATTCCAAGTTGAGCCATACTAAATCCAACCAAATCCTCTCTTGACGTTTTAAATGTGGATATGTAGAAAAGTGGTCGGCGTCCTGACATAATGGTAATGCGTTTTCTCCATTATCTAGACCACCCGAGTTCGAGTCCCTGTTCGGGCATGATTGTTCTTCTGTGTTCAGTCTTTAAGGTGAGTGAATGTGCCCCCCTCCCCCTGTAAAAAGGAACTATGTAAGCGAATGTGATGAGTGAGTAGCAAACCTCAAACTCTTGACCCTAGTTGGCGCTACTACAAGAACTAAAGTCACTGATTTGGCTTAAATCGCTGACTACCTCAGCCAGCTTGTCCATGGCAAATGCCATAAGAAACAACAACAACAAAAAAAAAACATGTAGATTAGAAATATCCGAAGAGTAGAGATTCTGTCCGAAATTTAAAAATGATTTATCTCGGTTTAAGAACTTCATATTAGTGTCACTGTTTTTTTTATAATTAATTCGATTATTTTGATAAAGAAAAAATTGAGAACATTTTTCCCAGCAATTTGAAGTGCTAGATGATTAAAAAGAAAAATGGATTGAATTAAATTATTAAATACATGTTATTTATTATCTACAATATTTCTTTCAAGTAAAAAAGAATTTATATATAAGAAAAAAAATTAATTTTTAAAGTCTTTTTTTTTACTAGAAATTTTGCAAATGTACTCTCAAAAACTTTTGCTTGAAAATTTTACTGTGCCTTTCATTACAAACATAAAACTAATAAACTTTAAAACTTATCTGGAGACAATAAATTCCAAGAATCTTAACTTTCAACATCGATTTTTTTTTTCTTTCTGTTTTTGTCTACTCCATGGGAAAAAAGGGTAATTTTAAATTAATATTTTTGCTAAATTAATTCAACAAGTACTTTTTATCCAAAATTCTATTCATCTTTTGTGTGGTTATTGAGTTATTAAATTGTTGTTTGCTTCGAAAACAAAACATACAGTTTCTTTTTACAAAGAACAGAATTGTTGTTTTTGGGTTTCTTTGTGTAGATAATGAAGAATAAAATTAATTCATTTGTTGAGTTGATATTACAAATGAATTGGAAAAAAGAAAATATTTTTGATAATAGACTTCAGCTTTCTTTGATTTTTTTATATCGTAATGAAGAAATATTTTTCTAAAGGTTTTGCTGAATTTCTTTAAGTTCCTAAATTGCTACTTTTCATTCATAGCATATCTTATGGCAAGTTGAAAATATAGAAAAACTTAATAGCTTTTTTTATAACAATAACTTCCAATATTTAATGCTTTTCATTGTTTTAGATCAGTGTTTTTTTAAACATGTACATGTCGAACTTAAATAGAATTTCGAAGTTTGTTTAGAATTTCATTTTTATTGGTAAACAAATATAATTTAGAACGATAGTTAATTTAAAATTTCGAAAAACACGTCACCGAAAAAAGGCAATAAAATAAAACTTTAACTAAGTAATTTTTTTTCAGCTTTAACATGTTTATTTAGAATTTCTTTATTATTGATAAACAAATATAATTTAAAACCATAGTCATTTTCAAATTTCGAAAGAAAAAAAGCATCGAAAAAATGGAATAAAATAAATCTTTAGTTCAATAGTATTTATTTTTCTGTTTTAATAATAATAGTAGTATTTATTTTTCTGTTTTAATGATAATCTGTTCCGAAGAAGATAGTTTCCTTTTTTTTCCATAACTAATGTAGAAAGGAAGAATAGCAGAAAAGTTAATTTCGTTTCAGGAAAAACCAGCTTTATTCACCAATATTGTCGCGCCATCTATTGCATATCAGATAAACTAATTCTGTTTCCATTACAGTTATCGACTTTACTTTTGTAAAATTAAAGTTAAAATTAAATTATAATTATATCATAAAAATAGGCGCTGAACAAGAGTTATGTTTAAAATACAACAAATCATACAATGCTGATAGAATTTATTTGGGAAATAGCGAAAGCTTTTTAATAATAAAGATTTCATAACTTCGTGTTCGAGGAAAAATTGTTTTAACTAAATAAAAATTTATGTTTATGATAAAACTCTGGAACAATGAAAATTATAATGATTTCTTTTTCAATGTAAACTTTGTTGCCGTTTAATTTCCTTTGATTTTTAATTAATTTTTTAAAGTTATCTTGACTACAATTTTTTTTAAAAAAATTACTGTAAATCACATCTTTTGCCAATATTAAATAAAGAAACCACCATCAGAAATGTAAATTTTTACTTTTAGCTCATAGATTAATTCTTTACTTTGAGCAGTTGCTCAGAACCAAAGTACGTTTCCATTGGCTCTTATGGGGGAAGCTATAACTCCAGATATTTTACATGGATATAATTAGCATGTTTTAGTGTACAGATTTCTGAATAATAAATAAAAAATATTTTTAAGAAAATTAATACAAATATATTATGCATATCTTATTTATGTAGTATGTACACTCCAAAAGATGTTTAATATAACTTTTTGCCATTTGCCATTTAAATAATTAAATACTTTTTAGTATTGAGTACAGTAATTTATATTTAAATATTCTTTTAATTTATTACATCTATTGTAAACAATTAAGTGTCTAACTTAAACTTTATCTTTTAAAATTTTAATGCACTTAATTAGCATTTCTAAAACTTTTTTTTAGCCAGAGTTCTTTGAATAAGATTTATTTTGTTTGATAAATATGGCATGGTTTTTTTTATTGCAGAGTTATGTATATTCGATCACCCCTTGAAAAAAAGATTTTTTTTAAAAAAATATTCTAACGAGCCTTTTCTTTCAACTTTACATTTTTTTAATCACAGGTATTTAGCTTTTTCATAACTGTGTAAAACTTAGAAATTTTTTACTGTTGGCCATTGTTTTTCTATCATCCGAATTAGATCTGGATATTAGATTTTTAATATTTATTCAAACGTTATAGAAAATCTGATTGTTAAAGATATGACAGATATGAATGGTGATAATAAAATTTGCTCCAAACCAAAACAAATATTTCTAAAAAACTAAATATAACTAAAATGTCTTTGGAATATATGTATGTGTGTATAAGCTCTGGTATTCCCCAACACTTTCATTTGACATCAGTAATCACTTAAGGTAAAACTAATTTTTTCAAAAAAAATTTTCCTGGCCAGAAATTTTGCTTCTCTTTTTTTTTTATCAGTCAGTTACAAACTGTTCAATTCAAGAATGGTAGCTCCAAGTAATCTTCACATAAATGTTGAATTAAAGGTTTAAAATGTAGTTTAAAAGAAATCTAGTAGAAGAGGAAGTAGCAAATTAGAAATGAATTAAAGTTAAGGGTCCCGAATTTTTAAAAGGCTAATTTTCACATTTTCTTTTTATCATGTATATTTACCTTTATTTGACATGATTTCTCAGAAGTAATGTGTATTTACATTAGTTCTTATAGGAAATCTACAACTCTAAACACTTTACATGGATATTGTATACATATTTCTGAATAATAATTAAAATATGTTTCTAAGAAAAGGAATATAACTAAATTATATATATTTGATTTGTTTATGATCTGATTTATATATATTAGTGTACTGATACGAGGGCAAATCAAAAAGTCTTTGCGCCTACTTTTTTAAAGCCAAAATACGGTTGTGAATTTAAAGTGATCATATACATTCCCAGCAGTTAACATTCTTTGAACCGTACCGGTCGTATCTACCTATTGCTCCGATGAGTTGCACTGCTATCAGTCATTTAAGATGGCGGTTGTTCTTCAGGCGTCCACAGCTTATGAGCAGAGAAGTGTTATTCGTTTTCTATGGAGCAAGAGGCAAACGCCCATAACAATTCACAGGGAAATGCACCCCACGTACGGGGAAAAGTGTCTCTCTTTGAGAAGTGTTCAATGGTGGTGTCGTGAATTTCAAAAAGGTCGTGAAGACTCGCATGAGAAGGAGCGTTCACTGAGAGAATCTGAAACACCCACCTTATAGTCCAGACTTTGCACCTAGTGATTTTCACGCTTTCAGTCTATTGAAGAAGTTTCTGGCAGGACAGAGATTCAAATGTGACGAAGAAGCCATGAACGCGGTCCGACGGAGGTTCCATAGACAGTCGGAAGAATTCTACCTCAGTGGTATCTATAATTTAGTACTGCAATGGGACAAATGTCTGAACCGGTGTGGTGACTATGTGGAGGAATAATGTAAGCTACGTAGTACACTACGTATATTTGTAAATATCTGTATGTACCTGTTTTTGGCGAATAAAAAATAGGCGCAAAGACTTTTTGATTTGCCCTCGTATATCTGATTTATTTAAATTAATACAATCCAAAAAGTTTTTTTGAACACAAAAAATAATACTAAAACCGAGAAACTGACTAAATATAAAAACCTTTAAAATATGAAAATAAAAATTGAGCATCAAATCACTTCTTTAAGTGGCTATAAGAAATTGCTTAACTTACTTTTTTCTTACTTGTATATAGAAACGATAATAGCAGGATGAGTCGCAGGAGCAGTAGTTAATTGTTTTGTAAGTATAAAATTGCATATTCCTTCTGTTCTTACTTTCTTGTTTATCTAGTATCTAAAAGAAAAGTAATGTAAATAGGAAAATATTTAACATCGAGGTTTTGATGAATTACTTTAATGTCCTTTTCTAACTTCTTCTTTCTGAAATCGGAAAAAATAAAAACAGTTTTTAGAGTTCTGCTTGGCTATATACCTATGACCATAATAAATAAAAAAATTAACATACTAATTGTATAAATGAGATCGTCAGGAAAAGTGCAAAGTATTTGATTCATGAATATGCCTAGGGAAATCTCTCTGCCCACCCGGGTGCCCTTTGAACACAAAATTTCAAATATGTTACGAGTTATGAAATGGGGCATATATGCATCGCCGGAATCGTCAATATATCTAGTTTTTAGTACATCCATCAAAGGATTGCTGAGTGTGGTTTGTTTATTCTGAAGTAATGCCTTGTCTATAAAACTCAGAAAGTTTCATTAACGAAATACATTAATATGAACGTGACGCCAAAGTTTACAGATTCGTATTAAATTAACTTAAAAACCTTCTATATTTTAGAGATGAATTTTGTGTTGAATACTAAGATCTGAATTAAAAAACAAATATTTGTAACAAAAGAACAGGTTAACACTTGTACTATGGGTGTTCAAATGAAAAGGCACGAAATGGCACTGGAAGTATAAATGAAGACTTTATTCAAAGTATACATCGCAGACCTAAGCACAACGATCCCGTTGATTAACGAGCCGAAGGATTCCTTGTTCCAGAATTCCTGTATCGTGACGAGGTCCAGTACTTACAGTGACCTTGAGTTCACCGTTCGAGTTGAAGCGCTTCCCTTTCGGATATTTTTTTCATGGGACAAAACATATGAAAATCGCAGGGTGACATGAATGGATTGTAAAGAGGATAGTCGAGCTGCTCCTACTTGAACTTGGTCAGCTATGCATGTAGGTTCCAGGAGAAGTGTGGACGCGCGCTATCATGAAGCAGAATCACACCCTCCATGAGTAGCCCGGGTCTTTTGTTCTTGATGGACTTGCGCAGTTTTCGGAGTGTCTCACAGTGAGCATCTGAGTTAATAGCTCTTTTGTACTCGAGGAATTCAACACTCCAAGTCAATTCGACGGCTCTGTTTATATGAGCCTCTGTAGTGTTATCTTCATAAGTCAGATATAATCCTTTGGAGTGATATTCACTTTTAGTCTAATATGTTATTCGGATACAAACCCTAAAAGTTCAGTATTCGGGCAATCCCGCATATAGCTGCATTGGCGACCCGCGATTTTGAATAAGCAACCTCCGTGTGCAGTTTCGTACAGCTGTCGTGGCGCCATCTACCCACAGCAAAAGCCGTCAGACGCACTTGAACAGCAACCCCACAAAGTCGCCAGACTCATTTCATGTATAAACTTACACACACGCTCGCCATTGGTGGAGGAGTATTGTGGGGTTCTCTTCATAAACCAGATAACATCCCTTAGGCTGAAATGCTCCTTTGGTCTAATGGTTACGTTACTCTGCTACAAACCCACAAGTTACAAGTTTGGTGAGAACATCCGCCCTTCTGCCATTTCCTGCGTATGCAGGCACCCGAGCCTTATATTTGAAGACTCTAATCGTATACCCTGATATCTCGCTACTTTCTCTCATAACGTCATAGGCACATATGTTAAAGTTTAAGCTGTTACAATGTTTCGTACCTTTTCATTTTAACATCCCATGTGATAAGCATTAACTACAACTTTTAGAAAACCTACTAATTTCAAATAGTTCTGTTGATACAACTTCCGAAAAATATCTGAAAATCTCTATCGACCATGATCCTTAGAACTCAGAACCAATATAAAAACTCTAACTTTATTAATGTTGCCTCGTGGAGATTAAAACCAGCATAGTTTTCATTAATTTTAAACTTGCAAGAGAAAAATTATATTTAGATGAAAGTATTGAACGAGTTCATGGATAGATATACTGCTCAAAAGGGAGGGAAACAATAAAATATAGGAAGATTCGTTTCCTTAGAATTCCTTTCTATTAATAACTGTAATCCCACTCAAATTAGAAGAATTGTCACCTCTTAATGGACGACTTTTATGTAATGTATGTTAAGCCATCCCTTAAAAGTTACGAATTAATACTTTTACTAAAAGGAAAAAAAAAATATTTTAATATATGTATAAGCTTTGTCGCTCTTAACTCGTAGAAATTAGGATGGTCTCGTTGTTGAGTCTTGGCTATACTAACATAACCTTCACTTAACCTATATAAAAAGGAATATACTTTCGCTTTCAGATTTTCCGATAATAATTTTCAACATTTGTACCATTTTGAAATATTATCTATGATATATAACACACAACATGTATATGAGATGTATTTCTGATGATTATGAAAAAAATTGTTTAAATATATCATATTAAATTATATACAATTTTATCTGCAGGTTTAATTCAGTATACGCTGCTCAAGAATACTGTAAAAACAATAGTCCATTTTTCAGTGTTACGATTACATTGACAAAATCTCGAACTTTCCAAATATCAAAACTTGCTTTTTTTTCACCTAAATATGGTCCTCAAAATTAAACATATGAGTTGGGACAGTATTTTTAGTGCAAAGAAAAAAGACAATACTAAGCAGAGATGAAGAGAAAAGAGAGAGAGAGAAAGCCAGCAGTAAAAGTCAGGGAGCCGGAAATACTTTTATCTTTCATAAATTACCTACGTGTTCACTCTCACACTCAATGAAACTTTGTATATAGAAGATTGTACACTATACCACAATAAATATTAAGAGATAAGAAATCATTTTTCAAATAGGACAAATGTTGTTGTTACTTATGGCACTTTTCAAGCCGGTAGCGATGTCAGCGATTTAAGCTGATTGAGCACCCTTGTTTTTTAGTAGCGTCAACTAGGGCCAAGAAAACGACTTAGCTACTCACACATCACAACCCTTGTTACAGGGTGGACTTCATTCATGTATTCCATTCGGTTACGTGGCCAGAGCGGACAGTGGCTACAGCGGACAAGTAAGGGGAGCTGTGTGGGCAGAGCGGACATTCTTGCAACTATTGTGCTGTTTCCCTAATCAGTCACATGTCATCTATTGTGTAGTTTCGAGGTTTGCACCTGCTGTAGAGATAGCCGATACTTTTGAGAGAGAAGACCTTTCTCATTTTCTCAGTAGATGCGTGATCCTTATGATGTGTGTATGCCATTTTATATCGTCGAAAAAATCTGTGATGCAACCCATAGACATTTCGACACAATTACTCTCCACAAAAAAAGGAAAAGAATGTTTAGTTGTAGATGATTACCCACACCGCTTACACCGAAAAAATAAATTAAGAATGAGTTGGGTATGTGTGAAAGAAAAGACACATCGTTGTAAAAGAAATGTAAAGACAAATTTTCAATACGAAGTACTGAAGAAAACTGAACATTCCTGCGTGCCCAACGTTGCTGAGATCGAAGTTAAAAGGAAGTTAGAGACTTGCAGAAAAAGAGTCCGAGAAGAAACATCAGTTCCCGTTCCCCAGATATTTCAAGAAGAACTTTCAGAATTATATCAGAAAGGATATGATTTCGTAACTAAAATACCGACATACTCCAATGCCAAGACTGTTTTATGTAAGGAGAGGAGAAAGGCTTTGGGAGCTACCCAAAATACCCAAAATGCTAACGACATTCAGTTTTCTAACGATGCATTTATGCTTTTTAATGGAGAAAACTTTCTTCGTTTAGACTTTGAAAATGACCAAGATAACAGGATTTTAGTATTTGGAGGAGAAGAATTTCGGTACCTTTTGGAAAATGGAAAGACCATTTTCTTAGATGGAACATTTAAAAGTTGTCCGAAACAATTTGCCCAAATATATACAATACACGTCGACTTAAGGAGTACAGCAACAGAGACCAACGTTTATCCAGCGCTTTTTGCATTTCTACCTGATAAGAGAAAAGCAACATCCATTGCAATGTTTCAGGAAGTGAAACGTTGGTGCCCTAAGTGGAAGCCGGACATTATAAAATTGGATTTTGAAGCCGCAGCCATCAATAGTTGTATATTAGAATTTCCCAGATCGACTATTTCCGGTTGTAACTTTCATTTTAATCAATGTTTGTAACGTAAAATTCAAGAAATGGGTCTAGTAAAGGAATATAAAGAGAACGAAGATATAAGAAATGTCTGTAGAATGGTTTCTGCATTAGCTTACTTGCCAATGGAACACATAGATGATGCTTGGAGCATTGTATGGGAAAAAGCTTTTAGCATTGACAAACTTATCACATTCATTGATTATTTTGTCGAGCAGTGGATGGACAATCCAAATATGCCCATTAAAGTATGGAATGTATATGGACAGCGTCATAGTACAAATAATTCTGTTGAAGGGTGGAATTCTAAATTAAATGCAATCACTGGCAGAAACCAGCCCAATGTCCACTTATTAGTTAAAATACTAAACGAAGAAACACAAAAAGTGTCTTTTAATTTGAAATCCAGAGAATTAGGCGAGCCTGGAATAAAAAGGAAAAAAGCATATGTAAAATTGGATGAAAGAATTGAAAACATCCTAAAAGAATTCGAAATATCAAACAATTTAGAAAAATGTCTAAAATCTTTAAGTTTTGTAACTAGGTTGGACTAAATCCAATGGTAAATGTTATTTATTCCCTTACAATAAAAATTAGTTAGCATTTATTTACTTGTATTTATTTTTCTTTTATTTACTTGCATCTGTTTTATATATTTTACTTCTAGTATTTATTTTTACTTACCTTAATGAAACTAATTAATTTTATGGCAATTGCACCTGTTCTAATATTTATTTGACTCTAAAATACAGTTTTCCACAAAATCCGTGAAATTCGTTTATACCCTTCATTATACTGTTACTTACTATTAATTTTTAAACACTTCTCTGAAAATTATTTATTTTTATTACATTTCGCTATGTTTAAAATGTATTCGCACTATAACAGTTAAATTAACAATTTAAAATAAATAATTAAACTTGATTGGCAAAAATGTATTTATCCTTGTAATTCTATAATCGAGTGCAAAAACAGAAAACTTCTGTAAAAAAACCGTTATCCCACGTGAAAGAGATTTATTTACTTATTTATATGCACCCTTTATCTGTTCTAAGACGGGGGAAAAATGTGTCCGCTCTAATCACGATGAGTTTCTAGGTGTCCGCTCTAATCACGATGAGTTTCTAGGTGTCCGCTCTGACCACAAAATCTTATGTGTCCGCTCTGGCCACGTCCGCTGTAGCCACACCACCTTTCATTCATTCATCCACAGATCGTAAATTAGATCTTGAATAGAGAACTATCATTCATCCACAAATCGTAATTTAGATCTTGAATAGAGAACTATCATCTCTAAACCATATCCCTAGTGGTATTATTCGCGACATGGAGTATTTTGTGACCACGACAAATTTAACGTACACAAGTCACCACAACACGTAGAGTCTTCGGCTGAGGGGTTCGAACTCCCAGCCCAAGTGATGCGAATCCAACGTATTACCAACTAGACAATACCGGCCCCGGACACTGTGTAGGAATTTGATGAGTATGTTTCGAATTTCAAATATTTCTACTGTCGAAGATTCATTGGATTGTCATTAAATGGCCTTGGTGGTTATTGGAATGTAAAATGAAGGAAAATACCAGATATGCCAGGTGGAATTTGCCACCAATGTTTTGTATTAACACACATCTTTTTAAAATGACTTAACTCTAGACATAAATGTGTGACGTTATATTAAAGCATATGGCTCCAAGTTTTATAAATTTATAATATAAAAATGAAATGTATGTAAAAAAATCTTTAAATTTTTTTTACATGTAATTTTACTAATATTGCCAATATTACTAGGAATTTATATTGTTGCCTCTCAGCGTAATTAGTTCCTTTTCAAGAAAGTCAAGAGAGTTTTACTAATCGCTAAGAGGATGGTTTGGCGACAAATTTGGCGAGAAAATACAAGATTTTAGAATTTTCAGGAATTTTGGCAATAAGTCCATTAGGATATTTCTAGAATCTTCTCTACCTTTTTTTCAGAAAATATAAAATGCGGAACACGGAGCTCAATCCAATCAGTTGCGTTGTGTTCAAGCAATTAGTAAGTCGTCTGGAGAAAATTTAAAATGGACAAAGGAACTCACTTGAAGATTTGAAGATTTTGGAATTAGAAAATGATAGCTGCATAAGAAGAAATTACAGATAAAATTCAAGATGGAAATGAAGAAATAAAATCATTAATAAAGAGTCAGTTCTGTGAAATTAAGAATGGTATAGACGGATGTGTCGTAAGAGTGGAAGATGAACGAGTGGAAGATATCCAAAATGCGAGAGGAGAAATCGAAGAAAACAACAGGTGCCAAATCGTAGAAGTGAAGGGCAAAGATGGCTGGTTTAAATAAAAAAAGCGAACAAGTTAAAGAATGCTTTGTTTATAAAAATCATAAGTGCTATCCATCTAATGAAAAGTACGAAGTTTCAATAGATCGAAATGAATACCTACTGAAAAGTAACTGCAATGATACAGTATCTAATACATAATATAACTTGGCTCCTATGGATTTTGAAAACATTATCAGACTATTAAAAATAAATGAATCGGATAAAATCAGTTATATTTTTATCACAACTAAGGAAAAGAATAAAAAGCATTTACTTCTAGATTTTACCTAATTTATTTCAAAAATTCAGTAGAAAGTTTCATTTTATTCAATACAATAGAAAGTTTCTTCTTTAGATTTCGACAACGGAAAAAAATAATTTGATTAAAAATTTGATGAAACAATGAAAATATTTTGAATTTCAGGACAGCAATCTAATCTACTGTTGTTATAATTTGTTGGAAATCAAGGAAAAAATAATTTTAAATTAGTTGTCAAAAATACCACGAAAATTCGCTCAACCATTAATTTAGTAATAACAAAAAGGTTGTTTTTTTTTAAAAAAATTGAAATAATATAAAGTTTATTTTTGTGTGATAATATTTTTTAAAAGTATCGTAGAAAAATTTCGAAATTCAGCTT
Organism: Argiope argentata; assembly: GCA_026289955.1. Classification (NCBI taxonomy): domain Eukaryota; kingdom Metazoa; phylum Arthropoda; class Arachnida; order Araneae; family Araneidae; genus Argiope; species Argiope argentata. Next base: position 894,172 of record JAOUZG010035699.1, read on the forward strand.
AATGTTTAATTAATTAAATTTTGAAAAATTACTTTGAGCTGAACATTTTTACATAATTTTTAATTGAAGTTTTTAAAACTTGACAAATTTAAACATTTCAAAAGAAATTATATATTTCTCTGCTCCAAGTACTATATGTATCAAAATTTTCAGATGCCTATAGAGTGCCAATTTTTTTTACATACTGTGCACCAACACACACAAGCACAAAATTTTATATTAACTAACATAAACGAATTTCTTTATATATATTGTTAGTTTCTATTAAATTACATATTTTTCCAGAAAAGTAATCAAAAGATTAAAATTTTATAGAAAATAGATTAGATTTAATAAAACTTCGTATATCCGTACAAGTGTCGAGAATATGTATGGATTAAATTGAGTAAAAAATAAAAGAATGTTTCACCAAATTAAGCATTCAACTTTATCACTGTACTTTGAATCCAAACAAAAAGCGTCATATTTGCAAAAATATTTTTTAAAATAATATCTATAAAAATGAGAAAAGTAAATATTTTTAAAGATAATGTCTTCGATAACGATAAAGAAGAGTTATTTTTAAAGATAAGATAACATTTAAAACTCAGAAAAAAATGTTACATAATTTTTTTTTATTTATTGTTTTATTTACTTTATCACTATCTTTTGGTAAAAATGTTAAATACATTTGTTTGTCTGAAACCTGTCTTGATTTCAATTAAATTTTTGAACATAAGAGTTCGAATGTAAAATTTTGCCTCGTTTCTCTGTTAATGTTCTAAATTTTTAAGAGATATAAAAATCGCTTCCTTTTTTTTCAGACAAAATTTGTTAAAGTCTAGTAAAGCTGTAATAAACATGTGCTAAGGATGAATTCATTCAGTACTGGAAATAAAATGGAGCTAAAATTGAAATTCCCAAATTAAGAGATATCTGCAAGAAGTAATTATAAATCAAAATAGCACAGATTAAATTCGAGGATTTGCTGATAGTTGGTACTATAAAACCAGTGAAATATTCTACAAATCATCATTGGGTCCCCCATGATAATCCTTAATCATTTCTAGATTCTAAATAATATATTATTTAACTAAATATAGTGAATATGTATTAATTTTAAGTATTAAGAATATGTATTAATTAATGTCGACAAATACTACGATTTAGATATGGCAGATTTACATGCTATTCTCGGTAAACCTGATCTTTTGAAACGTGAGTATATACAAAAGGCAAGGGTTTAAAAGTTAGCGAGTTAGGTGGCCAAGATATTGAGAAAAAATAATATATCCTGTAAACCGGCTCAACATTTCCATAATGCATATTGAATATATTGAACATCACAATCCGACATTAAAAATTTATTCTATAATACAGCGATATTGCAAAGAATATGGAATCATAATCAAATTTGGTATCTCTTGATATTGAGAAGCTTTCAAATCCTACTGGGGTTATTGTTTCAAAAAATAATATCAAATAATGAATGATGTGGAAAAATCACCCAAAAAGGGAAATTTTCAAACATTTAAAGTACTTGGTGGTTTGTACATTGTTTTTTTTTAAATTCCGAGATTAATAAATTCATTCCATTATTTAGAATTATTTATTAACTTTTTATTTATTAGATTATTGTTATTGGCTTTATCAATTCTTTGAATTTTCCATTGCAAAGCAGCATGAATTATCATCCGTGCTCGGAACTGCAAAATAAATGTTTTCCAATTCTTCATTATCTAGTCGTATAGCCGGGGAAATCTAAAAACAATATTGCTCAGATAATCTTTGAGAATTCACTTTTTTAATTGCCACCTGATAGAATAAGGAATATAAAAAACAGGAAAAAACTAATACGCTCATTTATAAAAGCATGGCGTGATTGATGTGTTGACTCAATTTCTGATGTATGCCTTCTATATTTGCAGATTTCCCAGATTTTTGTCTCCAAGTAAGCGAGATTTCAAGGAAGCTAGTTTATCAAATTTTGCCGTGATGCCTTTGAAGGGTAAGCGGTATCACTTTTCTTTAGAGTTTGTTCTTTTTCAATCGAAATGTTCTTATTAGATAAATTCTTAGCATTGTAATAATTAAATTTGTTTAATCGAGTTTTTTTTAATCAGCATGGTACATTAATGAACTGGAAATTCTCACATGAACAAGCTCCTTTCTTTTCTTTATTTTTTTAGAACATGTACTCCCAGAGAAACACTTTTAATTTCAAAAAAAAAAAATAATAATAATAATTTTCTGGTGCTGGAAAGCAAACTCATCTGCATTTGTGCTAAATTTTTTCAGTTATATTTTGAGTACGTGATCTAAAGTATTTGTTCTCCAAATTTTGTGCCATTACGGCGCACAATATGGCTACAGATGTCTCTAAGTGGCAGAATTTCATTTTGACAACTCTTAATTTTTTCATTCAAATATTAGGTGAAAGTAGAAGTCAATGCCAAACCTTACGATCCTTACAATATTTCGCGGAAAAGATTAACTTCAGTACGTTGTTATTTTTTATTTTCTTGTTTACGAAGGATATAATGAAAAAGCATCGTAACCATCAAAAAATGGTACTCGAAATTGCAATGAATCTCCACCTTTCAGATTTTCCTGAGTCAGAGACAAGATTTTAGAACTATACTCGTCTTTCTGTGAACACGATAATTCAGAAAGCATTTTAAGGTAAACAGACGAAATTCTGATATAATCTCTACTCCAAATTTATAAATTTCTATGAAATGTCAACGAATTTCATTCAGTCTGTCTGTCAGGTTGTCCAAATAAAATTTAACACAATAACTGCGAAAGGGTGAGAACTACCTGGATAAAGTTTGGTACATAGTTTACTATCTAAATATATATCAAATTTGGAACAAAATCTGCAAAAGAGTTTGCTGCCTGTTGTTCGGTTTGTACCATCTAAATAAAAATCAAATTCATAAGAGAGTTTGCTGCCTGTTGGTATATTTGTACCATCTCAGTATATATCAAATTTGGAATCAAATCCATAAGGGGTTTGCTGCCTGTTGGTCGGTTTGTACCATCTAAATGTATATCAAATTTGGAATCAAATCATCCATAATGAGGTTTGCTGTCTATTGGTTGGTTTGTACCATCTAAATATATATCAAATTTGGAATCAAATCCACAGGGGAGGTTGTTGCCGGAAGGTTGGTTTGTATTCTCATAAACCTTTAAATGCCATAACTCAAAAATTCAATGATTTAAATATTATTACGAATTTGTAGTATTGTTTTTCAACGCAGTTAGTTTCTATGAATGGAAGACACTTTTTCAGATAACCGTTGGCGTTGATCTGGCATAATAAGCCTATGCAAGATCAATGCATACTGGTTTTGGCGGTAAAATTTTCGACGATTTGGCGACTTAGGTAATTGAATAGAAGATTTTGGAATAAAATTGAATTTTGCTATCGTGCTGCTGTTATTGAAGAAATGCTGCTCTTTTGCACATTTTATGTGTTGATGGTTTCGTAGATGCCGGCATCCTGGCACAGAGGTAGCGTGTCTTCCTCGTAATCTGCTCGTCCCGGGTTCGAGTCCCGGTTAGCACATGGTTGTTTTCCTGTGTGCTATCTATGAAGTGTGTCAATGCGCGTCCCCCCTCTGTAAAAAGGGGCCGTGCAAGCGAGTGTGATAAGTGTGTGTCATCCTTATATGAGCTAGAAGTTAGACTTCTGCCCTCGGGTGCTTCATACCCTTAGAAGCTACTGTTTACCTCTTTCTGTTGTAAAGTGGACACGACATCATTCTCATTATCATGGCTTCGGGGATAAAAGAGTCGTTCTTTGACCCTAAACCTGACGGATTATTTAATTGTACACTTAATACAGGAGACCCTCTGATCTTGTACACAATTTGAAATATTCCATAACAATAGAGGAAATTTTGAATATGAATTTGTTACTGAGTTTAGTTTCAATAGAAGTGGAAAAAACCCGTTTTCTATCTGTGTTTATCAGCAGTAAGTCATTCACTGTACGTTTTATTACATTCTTTTGATAAATAAACCTATTTGCTTTAAAATTCGACCTATACTTCATATATCTGAATCTCAAAACAGGATTCTGAAACATAATTTAAAATATGAATCTTACAGTTATAACAATTAAATAGAATAAAGTATTCAATTTTCCTCCTCAATGTTTAAGTTATAAAATAACTCCATTTATTTTTTATTATCTCATGTCTGAAGTATAGAAAAAGTGTTGAAATCGACAAAAAATTCGAACTAAATGTTGACGAGTCTCCACACTTTTGATCTCTTCGAGTCTAAAAACATATTTTCCAAGTTATTCCTGAAATATTTTCAAAAAAAAAAATTGAAAAAAGTCTGTCTGTCCTTGTAACAAAGCTATGTAGCTCAAAAATGATTTGAGTTAGAGGAAATTGGAAGGGATCTTTACTACAAATTTATAGATTTCCACAAAGTTTTACAATTTAATATAAGTGTATCTAACTGGCTGTTCTAATTTAAATTAAAAAATAACTACAAAACGAAGGGATATGGATAAAATTCGGTGCACGTTTTTAAAATTGTGAACACCTGTCTAATTTTGAGACAAATTCAACCAAGGGTTGAACCTCTCTCGATTTGTACATTCAGAAAATATATAAACGCGTTTACTCAAAAACAGGATGACTTAACTTTATCAAATTTGGTATATGTTTGGGCGACTGAAATCGTAATTCTACGCCAAATTTTTATTTCAATCATTTGGAGAAAAAAGGGGTCAAAAATGTAAGTTCATCTTTATTACAAAGATATGGGGGAAAGTTTTGGGGAGACAACTCTAATAATTTAATATAATTTAAAGTAATATTTATAATGAAATAAAAAAAATTCAACATTTAAAAATGTTTATTACTTTTATAAATAAAATTACAAAATTAATCTTAAAAAAGGGAAAGAAAAAAAGAGCGGCACCAGCTTTACTAGACAATTTAAAATCATTTCACCAGCAGCAGAAACCCCACTCGATTATGTATCAAACCACGAGGGATATTGCTACTCCCCCCACCTCCCATTCCAATCTCACTTCAGCTTTTCCCCTTGGAAGACTCTGCGCTGTCTTAGATATCGGGCTAAAATCTAAAACAAACCTGTCATCTAGCGAATAAAGTTCTGAAACCAATCTCTGAAATGTTTTTACAGTATATTTATTTACACTTCTTTCCTCCCCTCCCCCCTCCACTTATTTCTTTTTTGATAAATTACCAAACGATTCCCGAAGGCTGAGCGCTGACATTTCATCCATTGTTTTCGGCGTTTAAAGAATCCCGCCGCTAGAGGCCGCTCCACAATCCATCAACGTCAGAGAGAGGAATATGGCTTTCGGTTTGCGAAATTATATTTGAAAGTTAAGGCCTTCTTTCATCTAAGTAGAGCAAATGTGGAAGGAAGAAATGGCATTCTGCGCAGGCGTGTAGATTAAACGATAACCTTCGCATTTCATTGTTAAAAAAATACAAGTGTTTTCTGTTTGGCTCTCTCCTATTTTCTATCGTAAAGCTGTCGATTAAGTCATGTGCAAAAATGAGTGTGACTGTGTATTATGCAACTAAATGATTTTGTTTTGTTTTTCAGTTGTTTACTCGGAATTATTTGTTCTTCTTTTACTTATCTTTTTTATTTATCTTTTCATAATCTTTAAAAGTATTATCCTTTTTCCCCCTCTATAATATTCAAATAGAAAATTTTATAAATCTCAAAACATTCGATTTTTAAATTTTAATGACTCTTACCTCTGTAAAGACTTCTGACAATTAAATAAATCATAAAATTGATTGTCTTCATTTTCTTGTAGAAATCATGTTTTAGTTGCTCGCGCACCTTAATAAAGTTAGAGATTAATCCACTTAAGTGATAGTTATAAAAAATGTGCAATATTATTGCAAAATCCATTATTAGAGTTCAGATCACATGGTATTCTCTTTGCTTCAACGACAAGTGCAGTTCTATTTTCTTCAGCTCAATTTAAAAAAAACTATTTATTTTTTAAGGTTCTCATATTTTCTCATTTATTAAACTTTATTAAATCTTTTGTTTATATCTCTTGTTTTAAATCAAAGTAAAAAGCTCTATCAACTCCCCCAGATTAATGATTTTTCAATTGTTAATACAACAAAATACACTTTTAAAAAAATGCTTTGTTGTCTGATAGATTAAAAAGCATACATTTAATTGAGTCAACCTACTATTAATTGTTAGAGGTAGAAATTTTTTTTAAAAAAATGTATGTGCTGTAAAAAATAAAACGGAAATGAAAATTTTATATCGGAGTTAATGTTAAAAGTAAACATTTTCTTTTAAAATTCTAATTTTGACATTGGTAAAAGCACGCTATTGAATATTTTGATGGATAAATGCTAATCTTTTTTTAAAAAATTAAAATGTTGTAATTAAATATTTATAAAATTAAATTTTAAAAATTAATAAAAAATAAAGAATAAAACTGTTTCAGAATGGAACTGATATCCTCAAAAAAATTTTTTTGGTATAAAGAAAATGCAAAACTATTCTAGTGAGAAAAATAATTTTTTAAAAAGATATGAATATCAATATACACAAACAAATCAAAGAGATTATCCATTTGGTGACGATAAAGCACACTTTCGCTTTTGATTAAATTTTCTGTTTGGCGCCTATTTTTATCATTTTAATTTCTTTAACATTTCCCTTCTTCTGACTGAATGGAATTTTTGGTGACAAGACGAGCCCTTTATTGAGCATTTTTAATAGCATCGTATTACTCAGTTAAATATCTCAGCGAAGCGTTGATTTCAATGCAGTTGTTAAAACATTCAGTAAAGTATTTGTTAATTCAAGAGTGATTTTACTTGATTATGTTTGACTGTTGTCATTCTATAATAAGAAATAAGTTACTTTAAATTAAGAAATAAAATAAATTAAATTTGATACTTTAATATTTTTTGTTACTGATATCGTTTACCCCTATTTGGTAAGTCAGGTGAAAATAATTGAAAGATTGCAATAAATATGTTAAAGATTAAATATTAATGTAAACATTATCTGCCTACAATCATAAAGCTGTTGTTTTTTTTTAGTTTTTCAATGCACATGCATGTAAATGCATAGAAGCAGATAGATTTTTCTTTGGCAGATTTTGTCTAAAACTTGTCAGAAATCTACAAATTTGCTAAAAAAGTTAGAAGCCAAATTTGATTACTTATCAAGCTACTTTCATTTATGTATTTATTTTAAATTAATTTGTGCCCAGATATAATTCTAAAAATAATTTATAGTATGAAAGAAGATCTGAAATGTAGATATTCATCAAAATCTCAAGATTGAATTTTTAATTTTTACTTTAATTTTATCTTTATACACTCTTTATACAAGAAGGTAAAAAGAAAACTAGAAAAAGAACGTATTTTCTAGTTTTTCATTTATAACTTATTACAATAAATATCATAATATCTCATAATCAATTTTTATTAAATTCATTACAATGTAACGCTGGATATATACAATCAAAATTGAATTAAAATTGGAAGATTAATTATTAATAAAGTTCTGAAAGTATTAAAATGATATATCTAAATTAAGAATACACAGGTATCCAAAATTTCAAAACTCTAACACATCAGTATGTGAATGAAAATTCCATTTCTATTGCACTAAATTCTCTTCTTATAAAATATAACAATTAAACTCCATAACAGCTTTGTGAAAATAAATGAAAAAATTATCCATTCGACTGTTTTTAAAAACAAAAAAGTTTCTGAAGCGTTATAGAAAAATCTGTAACAATTTCACAACAGTTAAAGGTAGATGATACCTTTACAATTTCTTCCATTCAGTGCGCGAGATTTTGTTTGAGAACCTGCGTAGAAGTCCATTTTTTACTCCGCTGTTTCATTTCTATTAAAACATCTGCTCTTATTTCTTTTGGTTTGTTTGTTCTTTTTATGTTCTGGTTATTTTTATTTCATTTTCTCACTTCACTTCGAAGTTATTATCATCTCTTCGGTTCCATTTATGATTGGCATAAGGCGCGCGACGGGTGAAGGCAAAGAAGAAAAAAACTGAAGAAAACTGTTATAAAACAGCAGTTGCATTTTCCAGATTGCACGAATGATAGAGAAATAAATACTACTGGAAAGTAGAGAAATTTTTTTCGTAAAATGCTACCATGGATCAGAAGTTTGAGGGTGCAAAAATAAATGAAATAAATAAAGGCAATGAAAGTGCCATTTGATGGTGGAAATTGTTCACTAAACTTGGTTGTGTTAGGAATTCTCGAATTTCGATTTGATTACCCTAATCATTTGTTCAAGAGAATAGGAACGCGTATAAGATATCTAATTTATCATCGAAACATTTTTTTTTCTTTACACACTGATGCCAAATTACTCGTTTGATGTAATCAATATCTATAAAGCGTTTGAGGATTTAGTATCTAAATTTCACGACGATAAATTTACTTCTTTTCGTCCAACTTCATTTGCCGATTTGCTTTTTCTTAAAGAAATTTTTTTAATCAAAAGAATTAGTCAAGCAAAATAAAGATTTGGATAAATAAAATTAGTAATATAAATAATTAAATTATAATGGACGTAGAACTAATATAAATATGAATTCTTTATTTACGTGTAAGCAATCACCACTTCATTTAATTAATATTATGTACATGCAACAGCATCCAAATCTAAAACGGTAAATGAGACAATGTATTTGGTTATGTTTTCTTTATACTCGACAAACAAATATGCTTATTAATATAAAAATTTATTTAATATAAGCTTTCTTTTGAGCTATTTAATAAGGCTTTTTTAAACTTACCTATAATATTTGGTACTATTTGTCTCACTAGAGAGAATAAATCGACTTATTTATCTTCCTTATCTATGCTTTGAAATATAGATGAAGTATAATTATTATTAGTTATATTTAATTATTATATTCATAATCAAACAAATGAATTTCATTATGTATTTTTTATATATTCCGAAATAAATAAATCATGGATTTCTTGATCTTTTAAAAATCCGATTTCTAATTTTTTGTCAGACACTAACAAAGTGGAATAATTAAATTGAAAGGAAGTTATACCAATGTAAACGAAAGTGAGAATTCCTGATCAGATTCTCCGTTTTAGAAGTCCAAATTATTAAATTAATTTCCTTCAAATTCTTCTTATACATTATAATTTGTATTATGAGAGATGTTTTACTGAATATTTCATTACAACCACCTAAATGTTTTCATTGCTTAAAAAATTATATTGTTATTATACATAAAAGATAATTTCATATTTAGTGTTACCATTCCTATAAACTTATAAGATTAATTAAATTTTTAATTTCTCTCCCATCGAATTGCTGCTGACAGTGTTGAATTAATTTTTGTAGCATTATTTAAATAAAATATGACAATTTTCTTTTTTAAAAAAACTAGTTAGCAGTTTCTAAAAATAATTTTGCCTCGTCTGTAATTTTCTAGAAGCTAGAGATTCAAAAATTGCTTGATGTATTTATATTTTTATCTTAATAATACTAAAATTCCATACATAAGATTTTTTTTTGTTTTTTAATATTTTGTGTAAAGTTTCTTTTGTAATTGGCAACGGAATCGAAATTGAAAAAAAAAATCTCTCATCATAACTTGAGAATACTTACGATAACACAAAGGTCAAGGTACGTAGAATTAAACAGTGAAATTAAAATCTATAAATTCTGACAATAAAATACAATATGAAATAAATTTCAGGTGTTTACATTTTAAGGAATGGTCAAATTGCTGTCCATGCTACCGTTAATTCTATTTCAATGAAACCATCCATTGATTAATGATTAAATTTGCTTCTTTGGAAGCATCCAATTATTAATGACTCCTTTACTTGTTTTTCTTTCAATTATCATACCCATAAATTTTTGCTTCTCTAAAGTTGGAATTTTGCGATAAATTTTTTAATCACTTCTAAAAATGCTAGAATTCTGGAATTCTTTATGTTTTTGTATTACCATCGACAATTTCTTCTTGTTTATGACTTCAGAATTATCAAAAAATCCCTTAATTTGAATTAAATTTTAATTTCATGTATTAAGGGCTATCTTAGGAAGAAATTCAGAAAAAAAATTCTTACAAGAATCCTTAATAATCATAATAACGTATTAAGATATATAATATTCAAAAATCAAAAATAACTATTTTTTAGAATTCAACAAATGAACCCAAAACTTTGAAAAGAGTGAAATAAAAAATTATTGGGAACAAAATCATTAATAAATCATTAAAAATTAAAAATTATTTTAAACAGATCATTTTTTAAAAATGTTTTGGCTCCAACCTTTTGATGCAATTTTTTTCTATTTTTATAACATTATTAAAAATTTGGAAAGCATGAATTAAAGACTTATTGAGAACAAAATTCTTCAAAAATCATTAAAAATTAAAATTTATTAGAAATGTGACTAAAATAATTTTAGCATTTTTATCAAATGATCATTTTTTTTTAATATTTCGGCTTCAAATGTTTGATACAATTTTTTTCTACTTTTTAGCACATCATTAAATGAGTATTTATTTAATTTAATTTATAAATATCTAGCCACCTTTGACGATCAATTTCTTCACCAATAATATTAGTCAGAAACAGTGACTGAATTGTATACAGATTGGATTTCTTATGCTAATTTAATTTCCACAGTTCTCTTAACAATTTTGTATTTCAAATCGTTACAGGACTTAAAAGGTGTTATTATGTTACCAATATACGTTCCTAGTGATATATAAGTACTACTAAAAACTGTGCAAAAATGTATTTTTTTAATTTTTTAATTTAAGAGGGAATTATACGTGAACGAAATCGATATAACTGAGAATCTATACATTTTTTTGCATTTTAAATTGGCAAAATAACTATTTTATTTTTTCAAAGTTATCGTCAAATAACTTCAAAAAATTTTGATAAATTAAAAATAGATTTTGGTAAATAGTGCACATTCCTATTTACCAAAATCTATTTGTATTAAATCTGGTAACTTTAGATTAAACATACCTGCAGGATGCCAAAAGATGGACAAACATTTCCACTTTAGAAATTATTTAATATTTAAATCATAAACAAAATAAAAATTAAATTTGCCAAAATTATTTAGATATTTAATTGTTATGGCGACTTGATTATTAACTTTTTATGCTGCTAATATTAATGCAGTTTCCATAAATTTTCTTTAATTTCACCCCAGTATTTTATAAGACCGATAAAATGAATTTAACTGAATAAATTCCAATTATAAGACGTGCAAATCAAAAAGCACATACATATACACACCACAAAAAGAAAGCGGAATTGATTGTCCTATTTCAGAATTTATGTTGGAAAAAATATTTTCTTAGAATCTTAATTTTAACATTGGCTAGAACATATATCGAATATTTTATGGGATGAGTTCTTTATTGCATCACAAATTGTGTATCACATTCAAAAATTATTGATAATAAATAAAACTACACTATTTTTAATCTTTTTATATTTGTTTTTTTAATAGAATAGATTTTAAACCTATAAAAAGCATTTCATATGATATTTTGCAGCTCCATTAATTAGCTAAAAGTTAAATTAAGTGCAACTGTAAAAATGTTCAATGAAACAGTCTAACGTTGATATAAATTATTTACCTTTGCCTGCTGCCATTCGATGATTTGTAATACGAAATATTTCATGTACTATATATTGTACATAATCATGTAATATATTGTACATAAATATAATATTTAATGTACATTGGCAAATGGCAATATTGTGTGTCTTGGAATTTCAGTTCTTGAATGTTTGTTTATTTACAAATATTTTTCACTTTTCAAAAGAGGGTTCATTGTACAAATATTTCTGACTTTTCAAACGAGTTCGTTAGAACTGCAATAATCATCATTCATCTTGGATATTTAATTGAAATGCACCACATTTAAGTAAGCTAAAATTTAAATATAGATATATATAGATATAAACATACAGTCTCTTCATATCATTGCTTCACTCCGTGCAGGGCACTAAAGAGAAAATAGATTAATAGCTGATGTTGTCATAAAACACCCGAGTTTCGCTATCGGGTTACACTTATGTGATAACTCCACACCGATAAAACGATATATCAGAGTGTTTTCAATCGGTTTTCATTAATAAAAAAAGAAGAAACAGACGATAATTGTGGAAAAAAATTAGAAATGAAAAAATATCAGAGTTGGGTGGCAGCAGTTGGCAGAGCAAAAGAAAAGACGCTGAATCGTGATAAAGTTAGGAAATTGTAATTAGACAAACTCTTCTTGGCTGGAGGGAATAAAAAAAAACTACCTCCCTCTCCCACTGAACTCATCTTTGCTCTTTTCGCAATTTCGATTTTAATGAGATAATGCATCATAGAAATGGGGGTGGGACGGTTCGTTTAAAGAATAACGTTCGCGGAGAAAAAATAAATAAAAATTCATGAAGTTTTCTAATGTGAAAATCGTGAGCTACAAAATTATGGATCAGCTAGCATTGGAAGTCATTTTAAATTGCGTTTCTAACGACTTAGATATGTTTAAGTGAAGAAAATTGTTTTGAGCCGTGTCTAGCTGCACATTTTGAGAATCATGCTGCTTTTTTTTTTCTTTTCTTTTTTCCTGTCATTAATACTTTTTCTTTATTTTTTATGTCATGTTGTCCCCCTTCCCCTTTAAAACGTTTTCCCCTAAATATGTGGTTTAGAGTTACCCTGAAATAGAGATCTTTTAAAATTAATAATTTAATATAACATATTACTCCAAGAATTTATATTTCATTATTTTTTACTAACGAGAGTTAAGTATGTGTTAGCTAATACAAAAGAAGTTACTGGATTTTTAATAAATCTTTTAATAAACTTACATTTAATTAGTTCCACCCCATTAAACGTAGAGAAAGCATACAAATAAGAAAGGGAAAAAAACTAGAAACATTTAATCCTTAACTTTTTTATGCACTTACATTATGCAGCACGATTTTTTATTTAGCTTCTAGTACAGCGAAGAAAGCCAAATACATTAATACGAAAATCGTCTGAAGTGTGTATGAAGTACGACGCACTGGATAGTGGGAAAATGGTATTTTATTCCACAAAAATTGCAACGAAAAATGCAATGCAATAAGAAAAAAATGTATTTGTAGTACACTCATAGAACAGCACTTGTAGAAACTCATTACACAAGGAGTGAGCAATTGATCAATTCGAAAACAGTAAAAGTACTCAAGAGTACTTCACTTATTTATATTAAATAAACGAATGAATTCGAAGTAAGGAAAGAATCTTTAACATGAAGAAAATTATAATCATTCTAAAAGTTATGCTCTAAATTAAAATATTGTTTAATAAAATTAAATTTAAAATTAAATGATTGTAAATTAGAATTAAATAAGAGCAAAGGTATTAGTATATATCTAGATGTTCTGCATACTGAAAAAGAAGAAAGAAAAAGTTGTAGGATCTCTTGCCTGTAACTCTGGGCGTTCACAGAACCAGTGTCAAACACATGGAGTGGTGTGAGGATATCTTGCATAATACCTGCCCAAACCATGAGTCCTCACCAGCATAATGGTCCCTTTCCATGATATTACTGGGATGGTATTTGGGGCCAATGCTCCCTACATATGAATATTCGCCGAGGATCAGGTGGTAGACTGAATCTGAACTCATCTGTGAAGAGAACATTAGCCCATCGAAGCTATGTCCAGTGTTGGTGCTGTCTACAACATTGTACACGCTCACTTTTGCGGGAAGGAGGGAGTGGGAGGCAAATGACGGGTTTCCTGACATACAACCGTCTGTCACCAAGCCTCCTGGCAACTGTCTTCCTTGAAACCAATGTTCATGTGGCAGCAGCAAGGTCCCTAGACAGTTGTGTCGCTGTAGACGTCCTCTGGCGCTTGGTTGTAAGTAACAAATACTTGTCTTCATTTGGCGCTGTTGCTCTCGGTCTGTCTTGTCCTTATCTTCTGGACACTGTCCAACTATTTTTAAACTGACTCCACAAATTCGAAACAAGCTTGGAGTTACATCCAATTCCCTAGTAACCTGAGCTTGGGAATGCCCCACCTCAAGCCTACCCACAATTCTCCGTCCCATACCTTTGTCTGAACGAGGTTGTTCACTCATCTCACCGAAAAATCCACAAAAAAACAGCAAGATTAATCAAGAATCACAATACAAATCGTTCCTGTGTAGTAGAGTGGAATGAGTTGAGCAGCTGGTTGTAGACTTTTATACCACCTACTGTCTTAGCAACGCCCACAAAAATACGTAAACTCATCTCAGCGATGCCAGCGCCATAGTGCCATTATATGGCAACCAATTGTCCAGGTTTTATGTGATATTTTCAAAGGAATTTGGCAAAATGTTTTCCATCTGTAATTTTATCCACCTCTGTATATAACCAGAAAAATTATTTTAATACCTTTTAAAAATAAAATGAGTTTCTTCTTAGTGATATTCAGTTAGATATCATTAAAAAATTCAATATTTTTGATATTTTCGTATCTTTTAATGGATAATGAAATTGAATAATTAATTTTTATTAATTATTCTAATTATGTTCTTATTGTATTTTAATTTGTATGCAATGAATATTTCAGTTTTCCCCCTGTCACTTTTAGCTTTAGTATTATGTGTCTTAAGAATCTATAATTTCTGTTTTGGCTTTCGAAATTTTAATTAAAAAAATTATTTTTCCTTTTTAATACACTGATAAAAATAGTTTTTTTACACTTTTTATTCAATATAATGATATTCAATATAACTTTTTTAAAAAGAAGGCAAAATTCCTAATCGTATTCAAAATCAAACACGGCCAGCTTGGTCCTTCGAGATTTTGTGCAAAACTGTAAGTTAAATCAACCAAATTGCTCTTAGTCTGAATTCATATTCCTCAACAGTCATTTAAAATTTCACAATGAAGAACATTTCCTTTCATTAATTTTTCAGATCTCTAAGAATAAATGTTATAATTTTTCCATAATCCATGTATGTAATATTCTACTGGTTAATAAATATTCTAATTCAAATTAGCAATATTTCTGCCCTAAAAATACATTTTCCTTTGTTTTCTTTTTTATAATCTTAATCGCTTATCTTTTTTCTTTTTCTTTTTTTTCAATTCAGAACATGGATGTCAAAGTAAAACTGTAAAATCAAGAAATTCAGATTGAAATGCCTCTGATATAAAGTAAGAATTTTAGTCATATTTATAATGTATATATAATTTATTTGATTAAAAATTATATTATATTTATAATATAATGATTTTATGAATTATTTCTACTTTTAATAAATATTATTTATGTTTACTTTGTGTTATAGTTACTTTTCTCAGTTTCTTTATAATACTGCTCTGTTTTCGAGACAAAAAAATTCTCTCTTTTTTACTTCACTATAAAATGACTTGAAAACTTCCCATTTTTATTATTTTCTTCTTTCTGTTCTTTGATATAACTTAAATAAATTTCATTGTTTTTAGTACATATTTTATGGAATAATTTTTTTCCTAATTATTTAACTTTCCTGATTTTTTTTAAAAAAATTGCATTAAAAAATATCTTTTTACTAATGTCAGCTTTTATTGTTATGATGTTTTATTTCTAATACTTAAAATTTTTTTATAAATTATTTCTTATATATAATTTCAAACATTGTCTACTTTTGTAGTAATAGCATGTATGTACATTTTCATTGGTGTTAGGTTTTTTTTCCAGTTGGATATTGTTTCTACTGTGCCACGAAATTAAAATACAATATTGATTATTTTGTTTTCCAATAAAGCACAAAAGCAATTTTTGAAATATGTTTGTTTTCATTTGTTTTGATAAATTCAGATTCGAAATACATTCTTCATTACTTATGCTAGAGATTAAGCTGTTCATTTATATTGTTAAAAAAAATTCCAGTGAAAAATCCAACAAATTCGATAACAGAAAGCGAGACACGAAAACACAGGTAAGCAAGAAAACATATGTATCAAAACACAGCTGATGCGCACACAAAAGACAACATTTGTAGATACCAGTAATACATAAGTAGAAAATCGTTATATAACAGTTATAGTAGCCTTAAATTCTCAAAGACATATCTCTGGAGATCAACGAAAGTGTGATATCGCTAAGATTCCCAAATATTCGAGAATCTTCATTTTTGTCACAAAAATAATGGATGAGTTTGTCACCAAGATCTGGCGCCACTAATTCAACACCATGTTCATAAAAGTTTACTGTCAAATTCCCTTCCTTACTATGAAATTAATTACACAGGAAAGCAATATTACAGGTTCTTTGGTTAGCCTAATACATAATTAGCCATACAATACGTAATTAACGATTTTTATTTTTTGTTTTTATTTTTCCATGCATACACTAATGTTAAATACATTTCTGTTTAGATAAGAGAAGGCGTGAGTATTATTCTGAGGCAATATCCTTTAGGAGGATAAATTACGCCAAGTTTAAGGTTATATATATATATATATATATATATATATATATATATATATATATATATAATTTTAATCAGATGCTTATAAAGTAATTAAAAAATCCACTTAAATGGGAGAAGTTAAAGTATAAGTGAATAAAATCAAAAACATGTAAAACACTCGCATTTTTTAGGAATTCAAATATAATCGATATGGGAGTTTTGTTCAATTAGGCACAGTAGATCACAGGTATCTGAATAAAAATGCTTAAAGTATAACGAAGCTAGAACTGGGAAATCTATTAAATCATGCCTTTTAGTAAAAATGTCCTTGAATTGGTGGAGGCACTGAAAGATATAGGTATTTGTGGGTGACCCCTGCATGAGCAATCCTTACAGGATAGGAGGTCCTCGTATCTGCGATTTAGAAAAGAAATTCATGGTGTTGTCATAGGTTTCACATTGTACAGCTCATTTTCTTTACTTAAATTCCATTGACTTCAACAGTTTTGAAAAATCCATTTTCGAATATGTGTTCACACATCAGCATAAAGAAGGGAAGAGGCTGCATATGAAATTCATTTGCAGATTTTGCATCAGCATCAGCTCTCTCATTTTCTTGGATACCAACATGAGCAGTAATCCAAGCAGATAAAATATCAAAATCGTTCTGGAATAGAGTATTGTATAGGTATCGAATTTTAAGTATGAGCTATTGGTGAGGATTCAAGCTGGTAACAGCTTTCAGAGAATTCCAAGAATCGGAGTGAATGATGCTCTTTCTGAAATCTTTATTTCTCCCATATCGTAAGGCAAAATAAATACAGTTACTTCGGAAAAGCATACAGAAGAAAATGTATGAAATCTTCATTTTTAAAGAGTCATTTGCCAATTATTTTTAACAGTATAAATATAAATAATCTAAGCTATCAACGTCATCAGTTCTGTGTGGTGAGGAAAGGGAGGAGCAAGCTCAGGTGCTGTCCTCGTCATTATTCATTATTATTATTCAAAACTACGAGGTTTGTCCCAAAATTTCCATAGAGTTGCTTTACAACTGGGCATTAACATAACTAAATTAAACTAAACTTCATTAGTTGTAATACGTTTCGTATATTCATCAACAGGGGCCTTGCGCGTTTTGAATTAGTTCAAAGCAAAACTGAAGAGAAAATTCTTATTTCCATTTAGTTTAATGCCAATAGATTTTTCTCTTTTTCCAATAACTATTATTTCTATCAATAATAAAGATCGCTTATGTGATACTTATGTACTTTTGAATTTAGAAATATGTATCTCAACAAACTTTTATGAGGCTTTAATTAATTAAAAATCAAATAAAGTGTTGACATTTTTTCTATAATAGTTTAAGAAAATATTTCAACACAAAAATGATTTTTCCTCATCATAATAAAGTTATATTTATATTCAATCTTATTTAACTCTTCATCATCTTAAAGTTATATTCATAAATATATAATCAATCATGACAATTTTTGCCATAATGTTTTTTTATTGTAATCAATTTCTTGAGCATAATTGACAGCAGTGAATATTTCATTTTTGAAATGAAATATGAGTTATTTTCATTTCGTGTCTGTGCTGGCTCTTTATTAGCCATGACATTTTATTTAGTTTTGTCTGTCATAATTCTGAGTAGCCAATTTATTATAATAACTTGACATTTAAACACAAATCCTCTAAAACTTCGAGTTTTTAGAATCAGTGAAGACCATAACTTTCATTTCAGGTAAGAAAATGCACTGCGAAAAAATCTTTTTAGAAAACTAGTTTTTTTAAAAAGGAAAATTAGTAACTTCTTATTTTTTACTAAAATTATTTTATGAGCGACATTTTATTAATAATTTAACCAGAAAATATCGGTATCAATACCTTGTATTCAAAGATATTAAGGATTACTGAAATACTTTCTACTACACTCATGTCCATAAATTAAGGATAATACATACAAAATCAAGCGGAAACCGAACTCTAAAATGCATATATCTATATAAATGACTACACACATCTTCAAAAATCATATGAAAATTGCAGGAAGCCAACAGACGTCACAATGACGAGAGTGTAAGAAAATGATATACATGGAATACAGTCAGAGAAGCAAAATTGTTCTCGAGAGCTTTATAAGCCTTTAATCAGTGCAATAACTGCATATTTATGACACAAGGGACGTATTTGGATGATTTTTTACTTGATAGAATTATCGGCCTTCTGGAATGTAAGTATCCGAGGAAGTTGGAATCGCCCAGAATGGCATATACAGGCTTTGGCAAGGTCTCCAAAATTATGGTAATGTGAGTAGACGTTACAGTACAAGTCACCTTCGAGTTATAACGGCGAATGAGGAATGATACTTGGAAATTACTGCCACAAAAAAAACCCAGACAGAGAACAATATCAGACCTGTCTCGTCAGCTCTCTTCAGTCACTGGTGCGACAGTTTTAAGGCAGACCGTATACAGACGGTTAGGGCAGATTGGTCTATATGCTTAGGTCGGTCAGATGTGTTCCACTTACTGCAACTCAATGCCGCCTGCGGTTAGTCTGGAGTAGAAAACTTGCATCGTGGACGCTGCAACTACGGGCTTGTGTGATGTTTACCTAAGAGTCAAGGTTTATCTTGCAGTCTAATTCACAGTGGATTTTATATGGAGAGAGCTATATACCCGATAGCACCAGAAGAGTATTATTGAAATACACCTTTACGGTGGTGCAGGATTGCTTGTTTAGGGAGGAATTATTCTGGGCTCCAGAATTGACCTGCATACTCAAATTGGACCCATGGCAGGTCAAATCTATTGGGACGTCATTCTGGGTAACACGTACGTTTGTTTCGGGTTGTCATGGAAATATTTTCCAGAATTCATGTTTATGGATGACAAAGCCCGTCCGCACCATACAAATATCGTAAACGAATGCCTTCTATCGGTGGATATCGTCCATATGGATTGGCCAGCATTCTCACACGACTTGAATTCAGCAGAGCGTGTGTGGGACATGCTTTACCGACGAGTTGCAGCCCGTCAACCTATTCCTTTATGTCTATCTGAACTTCGAATAGATTTACTTGATGAGTGATTTAATATTTCTCAAAATCAGATCGATAATTTGATACTCAACATGCCTAGGAGTTTTACAGGCTGCATTGCATCTTCTCGGAGACATGCCATCTTACCAACCATCTAACATTGTTTTTTGTAAATAGTTTTTTTTTCTAATTTGCTCCAGGGAGCGAAAAATGCTATTTTTATTAATGATATCAATAAAAATAGCCTCTTTTTTGCTCTTTACCTTTTGTTTAACAAATAGGCTTTACAAATAAGTCACTTTTGTTTTTCTTCTGACTCTTTCTTTTCCTGAACTAGCATTATCTTTAGTTTAGGGACAAGAGTGTAGTTGAAACTCTGTAAAAATATAGAAGGACATCAGTAGAATAAATTCTCGAATGAGACGAAACAGAAAACACCCCTGTATTTTTCAGCTCTTAGATATGTACAAACACTTTGTACTGTTTGAGATGCATCACAAAAACGTGAAATTACATCTTTGTCACTTAATATAAAGGCCAAATGCAATTCTTCTATGTATTCAAATATCCTTTTAAGTCTTTAATTCAGACATAAGTTTTTAATTTGTTTTGCATTTCATTTATTACTTTGAAAAAAGAATTTATCTCGTATTCAAAATAAAGAATTTTATATCTTTCATGCAAATCTGAAGAAGTTTTCTTTTGATACTGATTCTAGTTCCTTTTCGTTTTACTTTTTTATTGTATTAAGGTTTCCCAGATAATTTCATATTTCACTTAATTTTCCTGCGGCATTGAGTAAGAAAAACACAGGTGACAGATCAACGTATTCGTTCCCATTCTTTCTCTCTCTCTCTCTCTCTTTTGTTTTACTTTTTGAATACAGGTTTTCGATTAGTGCTCATAAATTGAGTATCATTTGCATTATTTTGTTAGCAAAATATTTCTAATTAATAGTATATCAATAAAATCTGCTCATATGAGTTTATGTACGAAGGCTCTTCCATAAAAATAATCATCAATTAATAAAAAAATTAATTAATTATATTTAGTCCCCAAATTTTGGTGTTTCTTCTCAAAGTATTCTTCATCACTTGTAATGTTTTTATCCAACCTTCTTTCGGGTCTTCGAGCTGAAGCTGAAAGCAATTTTTCAATAGGCGTTTCAAAATCCTTAATTGGAACTTTTACCATTGCTATGGATGGAAAAAAAACGCTTACTCTTAAAATATTTCTTCACATTCGTGAAAAAGGTGGACCAGGAAGAAAAGAAAAATTAAAATTTTCAAGAAAATGAGAAACTTGTCATGCGCAGTTGAGAATAACAACTAGTGATTTGTCGGTCTTCCTTTGCTATCGTAAGAGCTATGAAAATGTGTTTCTGACTTTGAGCTATCACTGGAACATTGGGTCTGCCTATCATTAAAATCGTTTACCTAATCACTTTAAATGTTCAAAAGTCTTCTAATTGTGCTAAAAAATGAACAAACTCTCCTCAAATTTTCTGTACCATCACTAGATTTCATTTGATGATTTTTTAAAGTGCAAACAAAATGTAACTATGTTTGTGCACAGTATATCCATTTTGGGAGAGAAACAAAGCGTATTTGACGATTTCCAAAGTCACAGCAGTGTTCAGCCCTATGACGCATATTATATGTGTCATCACTTCA
>JAOUZG010035699.1:928830-1006783 GCA_026289955.1 Argiope argentata
TCCCACCCAAAAAAAAGCTGAGAAATTAAATTGCAGGGCTCAAAATCTTGTAAAAAGAAACTTTTGATACTCTTAAAGCAAGATGAATTATTTTAAACCAGGTGTTTTTTATTACTATTTTAATAATTGATGTTTCAATTTTGAAATTAATTATAATTATTGTTTGCATTTTAATCTTAATAGTTGGTATTTGGTACTGGAGTTATTATCTGCAAAATACTACCTTATGTCTAGCATTATTTGTAAGGATAATTAGTATTTAAAAAACTTATATCCATTTATAAAAAAACTCAGTTTTTAAGTACAATTAATTTCTTGATTAAAAAAAAGATTGAAATAATAATAGTGTGGCAGTTTCTTTTGTTTAAATACTTACTAAAGTATATGTTATAAGGTGATTTAATGATTCTGTTTTTATATTTATTGTGCAATATATTATTCTGATACTTATGCAAAAAAATTATTGTATTGATTTTTTTTTTTTAAATTTTAAGTAAAAATCATCATAATCTTTATTGTTAGCATAATGTATCTTGCATTGTGAAGAGCTGTTTCAATTTTTTGTGAAGATTCTTATACATATATGTATATTTAATATTTTATATGTATACTTTACTTCTAAAGAAACAAAATATACATCTAAAAAATTTAATATACTGTTCTGATAAATTTTTTGGAATTCTCATTCAATTCTTTTAAAATTTAATTTTGTTAAAAAATATTATTTTTCATATAAATAACTTTCTTTTTAATAATGGATACTGACAAATACAGCAGTTATCAATAGGAAGAAATTCATGCATTAATATAATTTATAGCTGTAAGTCAAGGGAAAGTCACAGAATTTTTTTTCGTGTTTTATAGTCATACTGACTTCATGTCTTGTCATTATCTTTTGTTATTAAATGAGTCCCTATATCATTTCTATTCTTGTAAAGCTGTTTTAAGAGATCATTTTGATTTAGATTTTCCAAGTTTCAAAACCTTTTAATTTTGTACCAAAGCAACAGTTTCAAATTTCACCTAAAATTGTTTCTTAAGGCCATTCCTTAAAAATTAAGATGTTGACTGCTTCCTTTGATTGTTTTGTTGTTAGTTTCTACCGACTGATTAGACTATTGTTAAAGGATATTATTAGAGCATTTGTTTGAGAAAATTCTTCAAAAAATGTCCAGCAATCTGATTTTTGGTTTAATAATTGCTAATTTAATTGCTTTCTTACATTGCCTGTTGATGATTTTTCTGGCAAAATTCCTTAAATATAGTTCCATTTACCGTGTAAAGCACTAAGCAAGTTTTTTAAAAATAAATTTTTTGTTTTATTTTCATTGTTGAGGTTATCTCTCTGTTTCTATTTGTTGCCTGCTAATGCAATGCAAGAAAATCTTACATGTGCCCTGAAGGAGTTCAGGAAAACAACTTAAAGGCATATTTTGAAGATGGTGGGAAATGTTTATAAAAGTATATTAATGTCAGATGTAATTACTTAGAAGGAGATGTGATAAATTTTGGCCAGTAAATTAGTCTTTTTCATTTTGTGAGAGGATATTTGATACTTTTAATTAAAATAGTATATTGTTTGATTCAGACTTTTTTCTTGAAAACTTTTCTTAAAAAGAGATTTTCTAAATTTTATCATATTTTTCCTAATAAATATGCCATTACTATGAGTATTTATTATCTTTGGTGTCAGAGACTGCAGTAAAGTTGAAGAGTGACATCTTTTTGTGTGAAAATTACAGACCTTCATGTTAGACTAAAAGACTGATATTGATAAAAGGGGATTTTTCAAAAAACACCAATGACATGCTTTGTCCTTCACAGTATAATAAAGAAACTGAGTATGCATTTTAAATACCATTTCTTTTTTCCACTGATTAAGCCTAAAAATCGATGCAATATACTATTTTGGTCATAAAACCAAATAAGGAATTTTCTTTACTTGGTCATTAACTCCCTAGGCGTAGTGCATGTATCTCCACAGAAATGCAATACTTCATTTAAGGACGCATGAAAGCAATGATGAGATTAAAATACAAAGAAAAAAATAAGAGTAGAATTTTGTTTCTTTTAATTTCTTAGTGCTAAAGTAATAAAATATTGAAGTGATGGACCATTTATATCTTAAATGATGAAAAATCATCATATGCTTAAGGTTGTCCCATGCATTTGATATGTCTTTATTTCAATCTAACTTTATGAAACTTTATTTCTTCAATTTTGATATAGGACTGATAATATTACAAAGACTACTTCAAAAATTTAAAAGTTAATTAGAACTGTTTGATTTAAAATTTACAGTGGGTACAAAAAGTATTTTCACACATGCACACATGCATTTATAAAAAAATGCATTAAAAATACAAAAATTGGCATTTAAAAAATAGAATAAGCTTATTCATTTAAATTAATTACAAAAAATAAAATAATATTAATAAAAACATTTTTTGTAACAATATTAAAATTTCTTATGTCAAAAAAAGTATTTGCACACTCAACTCAACTTTAGCAAATTTGCATTTTTATGCAAATTATTTGACAGTCATCTCGCAGTATGGAACAGGAGGTGTTGTTGAAACATTATCAGTTGATTGTCGATTTCAAATTGTAATGCACCTAAGAAATCTGAATTGCCGATTCTGTTGCGAGAAAGAATTGTTTCTCTACGTGAAAATGGCCTAAGTTATGGAGAAATAGGTAAAAATTTAAATGTTTGCTTCTCTGCTGTTCGGTATGTTATAAAATGTCATGAAGAAAGAGGATCTACTTCAAATAATTTGCTCTCTGGACGCCCAAAGAAAGTTTCACTACGAATGAAGCGACAAATCATAAGAGAAGCATCGAAACTTTCATTTGTTAGTGCAATTACATTAGCCAATAATGTCGCTCCAACATCTGGAGTTCAAATCTGTGCGCAAAGTGTTCGAAATGCCTTGCACGTTGCACACATTTATGGGAGATCTCCAAGGGGGAAACTTCTAATAACTGAACGAAATGGACTGAAGAGACTTGAATTCGCCAAGGAATATATCAATAAGGCAATTGATTTCTGGAAAAATGTCATATTCAAATAAGTTCAATATCTTTAAATCAGATGGCAATAAATTAGTTTGGAGAAAACTTGGTACTTCTTTTCATACCAAAAATGTGTTACCTACAGTTAAATATGGAGGAGGTTCTGTTATGATTTGGGGGGTGCATGGCTAGCAAAGGAGTTGGTAATTTGTGTTTCATTGATGGGATTATTACAGCTCGAATCTATATTGATGTGTTTCGAGGTAACTTGTCACAAAGTGCAATAAAATTGGGTATCAGTAATTCGTACTATTTTCAGCTAGACAATGATCCCAAGCACACTACCGGTATAACACGTTTGTGGTTGCTTTATCATATACCCAGAAAACTTGCCACTCCACCACAATCACCAGACTTAAATCCTTTGGAAAATTTGTGGAATTCTTCGGATTTAAAAATAAAAAAAGGAAGATTTCAAGCAAATTTGCCCTTAAACAAGCCCTTATTGGAGAGTGGTAGAATACTTACCCTACTGTAACAGAAAATTTAATTAAATCAATGCCAGCAAGATTACAAGTAGTAATAGAGGCTAAAGGAATGCATACTAAATATTAGTTATTTGAAATTTGCTTATATATTTTATTTCTTTTGTATTCATGCAGGTGTGCAAATACGTTTTGGATACGAGATATTTTAATTTTATATTGTAAAAAGCATTGTTATATTGTAATTTTTCTGTTTGTTTTGGATGATTAAACTTATTCTGATTTGCCAACACAATTTTTTTTATTTCTTAATGCTTCTTTTTATGAGTTGCAAACAAAAATGTACGTGTGCAAATACTTTTTTACCCACTGCAGATGATATTCATAAAAACCATGATATCAATAATATCATGGTTTTTATGAATAATATATTATATGATATTCATAAAAATCTTTTTTTAGAAGTGATGCATTAATTAAGTGTACTAAAAAAAGATAAGTTAAGGGTACATCATCGATACATAACCTATGGCCTGCGGGCCAAAATTGGTTTGTGTAGCCATTGAAGTTGGCCCACGAATGTTGTTAATAAAATAAGACTGGTTTGAAATAAAATGAAAGTTTTTGAAATAAACGTGGAAAATAATCTGATACGAAAACGATTCTACATCAGAATAAATATTACAGTTGTCCTTTAAGTTTATTTACTTTTGTATTACGCGGCTTTTCAGTTTGTTCCCTTCATAGCTACCTGCAAATACGATTTTCGTATAGGAGAACCTCACTAGCAGATCGGCTATTTTATAATCGCCGCCACAGAATGGGTCAGATATTTTCTTTTGATTTCGCATTTTTAGTTCAGTATCATTTATTTTATAAAGGCCTATAGAAATATTTTAGAAAAATGAGAGAGAAAAGGAAAGGGGATTTTCTAAATCAGAAATTTTAAGATTCATGGACTGATAAATATTGTTTTATCTAATGCAATGATACTGTCACAGACTTAATATGTACTTGCAAGATTGCAGTGGCAAAAGAGTAAAACGTAATGCAGCATTATGAGACGAAGTATAAACATTTTGCATCTGTGAAAGGATATGAACGATCGCAAAAAAATCGAACAGTTCAAAAATCCCTTCTGCAGTCAAGCAATTTTTTTTTTTTTTTTTTTTTTTCAAAAACAGGCATCTGAATAATAGGCTCGTATCTGGAAGTGAGCTTACCGTTCACATATGAGGATTTTGTTAAAAAGTGTTTGTTAATTGCATCAGAAAGACTTTGTCATGAAGCAAAAAGGAAATTTGTACATATAAGCTTAAATAGAATGACTACAACCGATGGAGCAAAATCAATGACTGGTATGAACATTGGAATGGTTACGTTGTTAAAAGAACGCCTTGCCCATTGCGTTGTAGAACTGTTGCAGTTTTATTGCATTATTCATTAAGATAATTTATGTGGCAAAGAATTAGGATTTGCAAACCTAATGCATTGTGTATCTGAAGCAATTAACTTTATTCATAGTAATGCCCTCAAACATAGGGAATTCAAAAAAAAAAAAAAAGAATTTGAGGATCTGCCTTCGGATATTCTTTAATATACAGAAGTTAGATGGCTTAACCGAAGAGTTGCCCTTAAGTGTTTTATGGAACTATTTGATGAATTTGTTATATTTCTTAGTGACCATGGCAGAAATACCAGACAGTTAAAAGAAGCAAGTTTCCAGTGTGATTTGGCTTTTGTCACAGCCATAACAGGTCATTTGAATGACTTAAACACAAAATTACCAGGGGAAAAAAATTAATTCATTTTTCAATTAATAAATAATATTAAGGCATTTAAACAAAAGTTGTTTGTTTCAAAATCAACTGAAAACTAAAAAACTTGCACTCTTTTCCTTCTGCATGAAAAATTTTCAACTTGAAAAAGCAGTATGAGGATCTAATTCAAGTCTTGCATAATGCTTTTATGATCGATTTTCAGATTTTGAAAACTGTCAAACAAAAATTGAAGTATTTTCTTCTTCATTTTCTGTTGATGTAAATGTAGTGGATGAGACTATGCAGTTAGCCTTAATTGATTTACAGAATTCGGATTTTTTAAAAAAAATCTATTCAAAGAAAAACCAATATCAGGATTTTATAAAGACTTACCTGAGGAATTTTCATGCTTAAAGCAAAGTGAATCTGCTTAACTTTTTTTGGCAACACTTACATTTGTGAGCAAACTTTCTCACTAATGAATCTAAACAAATCAAAAATAAGAAATAGAATTGCAGATAAGAACCTTTCTTCTATCCTACATATTGTCCCAACCAATCTTAAGCTTAGTATAAAACCAATTAACTTCAAATATTCAGTCCCAGCTATCTCATTAATTTTTACTAATTTTGATTATTTATTTTTTTTCTCAAAATTTAAATTGTGTTCTTTATATAATCACCAAAAAATTTCTTCTGTTATTCTGCTTCAAGTTTGCTACCTTTTTAGCAGGAACCTCTTTTTTTTCTTGTGTTTTATTCATTTGTGTATTGCATAATATATGCACGAGTAAAATAAGTAAAGTAATAATTGTAATTCATGCATATTGCCACAAAAAATAGTGTTTTCACCTTTAATTGTGTCACCTTTTCACTGTGTTTTAATATTAATGTCCTACTTTGGCCCTTGACATGATCCTTTTTTATATTTTGCCCCCCCCCATCCTGAAAGTTTGTGCATACCTGTGGTACATGACAAATGAGAGTACTTGATATAAAATTAGCTTAGTTGCATTTTTGAGTTAATGCATTTGCCGACATATGTTTTTTTCTCCTGACTTGAATGAATGACGGAAAAAAAGTTCGCATTTGTTGTTTTAGTCTTTAATATTTTAGAATTATCATTTTCACATATACAGAATAAATAAATGATCAATTCATCTAAGGATTTTGTCCCAAATTTAAAATGTGTCCATAATTTTAATGATCAAACTATGAACAAAGTTTTATTCATCAAACTCTTTGCAATTTTTCAATTATATAATCAAATATACTGAGGAAGAAGAACCTAAAAGAGATTTTATTCAAAATGTGAGAAGAAGGGGGGTGAAAATTACAACTTTGCTCAGTTGCATTTTTGAGCTATCACGTTCATAGTCAAACACATATGTGTGTATCATTTCTTTTTTCTAAATATTAGAGGTTTAAGATGTAAAAAAAAATTAATTAAATCTTAAAAACAATCATTTTTTTAATGATTGCAGCATTTTCACTTTGCATTATTTAGTACAATACAATAATAAGTAAAAAAAATTAAGAAAAAAATTAACAAGTATTGATTCACATTTACTGAAAGTTATGAAAATTTCTTCACTCAAAAGTAAATATTCAAGAATTTCTGTTGCTTTACTAACTGTACAGAATATAAGAAAAATTAATGCTGAAAGAACAGTAAAGGATGGTGGTATATTAAAATGTCAATGTAGGGTATTTAAAATGATGACATATTAATTTTCTCCTCCTCCCCCCCTTTTTTTTTCTTTAGTTATAGTGATCAGATGACTTTATTAATTGGGTTGATGATATATTATGGCATAGATTATAATTATTTGTTTATCCTGTTCAGTTTATCCCTTAAGGTAAAAGTAACATTATATTTTATGGTCACCATTCAAAATTTTCTGCCAATAAAAACATTAAATGTATTCTTGAAAAATTATAATCAAGAAGTATTTTGAATAGGCTTGACTGAATGGAATCTCATAACATGTGTTTAAAAAAATGTAAGAAAGACTTTAGCTTGTATGGTATTGTGTCTAATATAATAGACCAATATTTTTGTAAATAAATTAAGGAGTGGTGACATTTTAGTCTGCTATTTTCAATTAAAGATTTCTTCCTCTTGAATGTGGGGAAGAAAATTTCTGTTTTGATGAGAAAGATACTGCATTCATCAACTGCCTAAACTGGATGAAATATCTAATAATTTGTAATACATCAACACTTTTCTGGAATCTGATCAAGTAGTTCAAAAAATATTGTGGCAGTTCTTAAAATGGGTATTGTTGCTTTAGAGTAGTGTTTCTTCTATGTAGCAAAAAATAAACCCTTAGCAAAACTGTGATGGAAGTTCATCCCCCCATACAATCTCGGCATTTTCATATGGGATTGCCTTACCATCAGCTCCTTAAAAAATCATTGAAGTCTAAGGATAGGTAAAATACTACTGAAAATTAGCCACCAGCATTTCAGAATTATCTGTACCAACATCTTGTAAATGTTCATGTTATATATGAAATGTAATTTAAATATTCTTTAGATTCAACTACAGCCTTTTCATTTAGGCATACATTATATATGGGAATTTGTTTGTTCTTTTTAATTAATAAACTTATAATGTATGCTGAAAATAATTCTTTTTTTCAGATAGCTCATAACTGTGAAGAGCATGGCCGTGATGTACCAACTGACACATCACCAGTACCGATCTTGAGCCAAGATCCTCCCATCAATGATGTGAATAGTCCTCTCATTGAGAGTTTGGGTACACAGTATGGATCAATACAAATGAACTCGGATTCCTGTAATCATGAAGCTTTCAGTCAAGGTCATTCTAACAATGATATGAGCTGCCCTCTCCTTCAGGATGCAAACCCCCAATATGGATCTGTAGGGGCTAATCTTGATACCCATAATCATGAAGTAGTTTTTACCCGTCGTCGTGTTTCCAATTCGATTCTCCGGTCTTTATTCTTGGCCTTTGCCCTTTCCCTTCACTCCATCTTTGAAGGCCTTGCCATTGGTCTTCAGACCACTGTCCAAAGTGATTTTAGAATTTTGATTGCAGTTCTCATCCATAAATGCATCATTGCATTCACCCTGGGAATTAGTCTCATCAATAGCAGGTTGCGTAAGTCTAACATGATCATGATTAACTTCTGTTTCTCGTTAGCTTCTCCCTTTGGCATCATCTTGGGTATTCTTGTCATTGACTTAGTCCAGGGTTTGGCAATGGTAATTACCAGTGGTATTTTGCAGGGTATTGCTGCTGGTACTTTTCTGTATATCACAGTCTTTGAAGTTCTGCAAAAAGAGCTCAAATCAAGCACAGACAGCATGGTCAAAGTGGCATGCATTGTACTTGGATATTCCATCGTTTCTCTTTTGTTGACATTCTTGCCTGAGTAAATGTGTTGATGATCCGGTGGATTGCGATGATTTCTTTGCTTTAATTTGTGATTGCAGTTAAACTGCTGTTCCTTTTTAAACCATCTCTAGTCCCAAGAAAATTTCCTCATCCCTATTTAGTCATTTTTAATTTCTAACCTTTTATAAAATGAAGGCTGAACTTGTTAAAGCCATTGACTTGTTGTCCTGCTCATATTGAACATCTAATTTTTGTTTTACAAATTAAGATAATTTAAGTTATGATATATATGTATATAAGGCTGAATTTTTGAGGCATATAAGTGTAAATATCTAATATTTTAAACATTTACATATAATTGAAATCGATTTATTTTATTTTATAAGTTTCTTTTCATGGAATTTTTTTCCATTTAGAATTATTTTTATCTTAAGAGGGAAATAAATACTATCCTAAGATACTTAAATATTTTATACTGATTGATGTCCAGAAATCGAATAAGAAGCTGGTCTTTCATTCATGCCTAAATGTACATGAATAGGAAGTACTATTACAGAAATATGGGAACTGTACCATTCTTTTTACTCATTAGGAAGAAATGCAATGCTAGTGGAGATTTTTTTTAAAACTTTACAATCAGGTGCTATCTGCAAGTAATAAGAATAATTTTCATTATTGCTTATCGAAATTTTATTATTATTGTTAAACTAATCATAATGATTAAAGAATTGTCATTGAGATTACTTCTATGTAGTTTTTCTTATAAATAACTAAAACTCAATTCTACCTAAACTACCTGAATAATAAAGCAATTCAATAATTATTTAAATTGCTTCTTTCAGTTACAGTTTTCATTTCACATTTAAAAAAACAGTGAAAGCAGACTGTTTTATTATTTTATTTTTCTGTTTCTTTTTTGCAGTAAGATTTTTTAAAAACTTCTTTTTGTTACCGTATGAATACCGATTTCAATTTCTTCAGTTGGATCATGAAATAAATTCTTGAAAAGAAATCATTCATACTAGCTCCCGCTCTTAAAAAAAAGAGGGACATATATTTATCTCTCAAATATGGATATTGCATTGACACAAGTTGTATTTTTTTTAATATTATTTCAACCAAGAATTCATTTGATTGTTGGTAAGAAAATATTAAATATCCTTCTTACCTAAATAAATGTATTTCTATGTCATTCAAAACTTCAGACATGAAATCAAAAATAGAAATAGATTATAAACTTTTTTGTTTAAATTAATACTTAAAAAATTATATGGTATGGGAAGATTTCGGCCTTGTTCAAATTGATGATTCTTCGTAATTTTTACTAGTTTTATGTGTAACCTTTTCCTTACGAGCATTACAGTACTATATAAGTAGAATTTAGAATATTCAGTCATTACATGCTTAATATATACATTCATTACTAATATTAATGGTGATCAAAGGAAACCACTATCCATAACTACAAATTAATTGAAATGAAATCGTGTATGTGTGCATTCATATGCATGTGTAAAAAAAAATAATAATCTGTAACCGTGGAATGGAATAATTAATCCATTTTAGCTGAAGCTCACTATCCATTTCAAACCAATAATAACAGTTTTTGATTTAAAAGTATAATTATAATTTTGAAACTTGAATATGATTTTATTTTATGATTGTTACTGATAGAACATTTTATAAAAAAGACATAATTCAGGTACTTAGTTTATAAATTAGTATATTAGTTACTAATTTATCCTATTATTTTAATTGTTAAAAATTACTATTCATAAAAGAAGTAGAATTGGATCATTTTTATTTATTTGCTATAAGATGATATATACCTGATATTTCTAGGAATGACAATATTTTTTAGTCCTTTAATAATACAAAAATAAAGAAGAAGAAAGAAACTGATCAATTAATTACCACAAATCCTTTACTAAAATCTTTCTTTGTACTTCAAAATTTGTGAATAAAACTTAAAGCATTTAAAACAATGAAAATTACAATTATCATGTATCAAATCAGTTGTTGATGGCTTTGCCACATGAATGAAATAAAACTATATATATATATATATACTATCAGTATTCAATAAAATGCAAACTTGCACATAAATAAATATATTAAAATATATTTAAAATGTTATTGTCTATCATCTTTTTAGAGGGAGAGAGAGAAGGTAGAAGATCTGATGGCACTTTAGACAATTATGTCTGTTCCGATTTTAATTAATGAGAAATAAACTGAAAAAAACATATACTCTACAGTATTTTTGAGTAAAATTTGTAATTTCCTATTTGATAATCTTCATATTTTGTGATTTTACTTTCTGCGGCATACAAATTATGTGGGGATTTCATTTTTCTTAGTATAAATTATTATATATATATATATATTTCATATAGCATTTGATTGTAAAAGTTCTTAAATTTTGTGCTTCTCTTCAAAATTTAAGGAAATGATGTCCATAATATGTTATTCTATTTCCTAAAGATGTACGTTTGAGCATGATCTGTTTCTGGAATTAGTGAAACAAAGTTGTTACTTCTGATTTTGTTCATTCCTTTTTTTTAAATGCTAATCTTTTTTGTTTTATTTTTCTAGCATAATAATCAGACAATGAAAGAGGATTTTCTTATTTATTATAGGATAAATTAATCATACTGATCTTATTTTATTGCTTAATAATTATTTATAATACAACAAATATTTTATGACTTTATAAACTTATTTATATTTTATATTAAAACAATTAAAAAATGTTTCATTAATACACAAAAAATTATTAATTTTCTTATTATTTTGACAAAGCACTTGTTGTACTTCACTTGTATTATAATCTCTATATCGAGTATCTTAAAATTATTTATATTTGTATTAAATTTTTAAGCATTCCTTGTCTGATTTGATATAATTATTGTTAATAGATACCATCTTTTAGACAGTCAACAAAATTTAATTATGAGAAATATTTTTGTAATTTTGATGCAGGATAATTTGCAGATCTGAAATTTTAATGAAGGGAAATGTAATGAAAAATATTATTATTATCTCTATTTATAAAGTGTATTGTTTCTTATTTCCCTCTTAAAGCATTTTGATATATCACTTTGTGTTTGTGTCTTATAAAATGATTTTCACAGTCATAGTTAATGCACCAAGTCTATTCATGACATTTTTTTTCAATGCTGTGTACTTCATGTGTTGTAGACTGTAGAAGATGTGACATTTAAAATAAACATTTTTACTGTTGCATTTTGAATGCTGTTTTCAGCAAAGTGTGTTTGTAAATGTTTTAATGTGTTTATACATGTAATTTTACATCTTTGCATGACTTAACATTTTAAATAACTGATTCAACTCATTAACCAAAATAAATTGTGATTAAATGTTGTAACCAAGAAAATCACTGTTCCTTACACATTATTTTGACTTTTTTGTCATCTTAATATTTACAATATCATTTGTATTTCTTTAAATACTTGTTAACATGTATTTGCATTTTTGTACTGAGTTTGTTATTTTAATTATGGATACTATAATGCACTCTTTTTTTTATTAATGTGAGGGCACATACCTATATATGTATTGAAGCATTTCTGTTGAAATTTCATGAAGCAAATTATCACGGAAAAAGTATGTGAGCTTTATTGTGAAGTATTCTAATTATCTTGAATGAAATGTGATGTTCTTGTAGTGTGTAGCATATTTGCATGCAGTTATCATGTATCTATAACCAGCTAATCATCTCATTGTTGGATTGCATTTTTATTTATTTAAAAAACACATTTTTTCTTTAATGAAATAAATAATTATGCACACTAATATTTGTAAAAGATAAATATATTCATATAAAACTCTGATTTCTTTTTTACAGTATCACCACAGATTCATTGGACTTAGTTGCTGCATACTACTCACGTAGAACCCTAATTGCTGAAGAAAATGTACTAAGTCCTGTGTGTATTGAATTTTTAATCAGTACAAGGCTACCAGCTTCAAAACTATAACCAGCTTCATATAGCTCTTTAATTACAGTGTCCATT
This sequence comes from Argiope argentata, assembly GCA_026289955.1. Taxonomy (NCBI): domain Eukaryota; kingdom Metazoa; phylum Arthropoda; class Arachnida; order Araneae; family Araneidae; genus Argiope; species Argiope argentata. The sequence continues at coordinate 941,494 of JAOUZG010035699.1, forward strand.
GTCTTGTAGTCTTCTTGTATGCTGTCATCTTGGCAGTGTAGCAAGAATTCAATAACTGGTTTATAAAGTGCAGTAGATATTATTTGGGCTGTTAAGCTGCGTTTTAAAATCAAATCCAATAGTTCACTATCATAATCATCAGTGGTAATCTAGAAACGGGTGGAAAAAAAGAAATTTTAATACACATACAAATCCTTTTTTTTCACAGTTTATCACATAAATTATGAATCTTTATTCCTTTTGCCTTTATTCTCTATATTTTTTACTTATTTTTGCATGAAAATTTTCTAGTATAAAATTTTGGTTTTACTAATTAATTATTTATTTAGCATTATTTTATGTTAACATTAGACTTAAGTTGGTTAAATATATTTTTATTTTAAACCTTTGAGCATGTAAAATGATATTCAACAATTTGATATATTTTTTCAGTTTGAAAATTAAATATTAAGATATGATGGGCTGTAATTTCTGTTAGTAAATTTTATTTATTAAATCATTTTTATGCTCAAAGAATTACCTTTTGTAAATGAGTGTCAGCAAAAAAAGAAAAAAAAATTAACTGCTGAAACTTATTTGCAAAAGGTTAAAGTTGATTGCAATCATTTTTATAATTTATTTTATAGATATTAGTTTTATGCTTTACTTTTATTCATTATCGATTCAGTTAGATATGTGAGATATTTCAAATCCTTGTTAAACTTTAAAGCTTTACTCAGCTCCAAATTTAACCCCAATAGGTTCAGAAAATGAGGCAGCATTCCAAGCACTTATGGATTTGCATGTTCCTGTTCGCAGCACAAGGCGGAGGTGCACGCTTTGCAGTCGAAATCATGTTCAAAAACGGACTACTATACAATGTCAAGAATGTCGAGTAGCTCTTTGTTCTGAAAAACAAAATAACTGTTTCAAACTCTACCACCAGCTGATGTCAACTTTCCCTTGGGCAATGAAATAGTCAAATGTATGTATTCATCCCACTTTATCTTTCAATCATACTGCAATAATTAGACTTACTTTAATCGTTAAAATCAAATATTTTATTTCATGTATCAGATGGGGAAAAGTTACTGCAATCGCACTCTTAGAATTCATCCAGTTTTAAAGGTCATGAATGTAATGTAAATTCACAAATTTCTATGTTAAGACGAAAATTATGAATCTTATTTTACAGTTCCTTATCATCATAAAGATAAAAGAGAATTTCTCTAAAGAATCAGATACTACTGATTCGATAAGAGAAGGAGGGGAATATATCTGTAATCAATTACTTATAGATATAATAAAATTTTAACTTCATGTCCTCTGAATTGATATTTAAAAAATACAAGAGATGGAAATGATGTATGTCATTCCAATCAAAAAATCATAAATTATTCCTGTTGAGAGTTGGTTTTGTTTTCAGAGCAATGAGCTGATTTTATATTTAATATATATGTTGCTGCTTTCAAACAAGATTTTATCAAGCAAGTGACTAATATTTCAAATCAAATTGTGAGTGATATTTCTGTTTTTCATTGTGTGTAAACATATTTAACTTTAGAGATTGTTTATGTATTAAGAAAAATACATGTATTGCAATAAAATTGTTAAATGCATATTAGAGTGTGTTTTTAATATAATACTTATTAAAAATTCAAAATAACCCTTAAAGAGAATACTTATACAGAGTTCCCCATTTGTACAGATCACGGCTATTGTACTCAATGTGAATCTTCCTTTTTTTATGTTTGTGTGGGGATTGATGAGCTGTTTATTCATTGATTGAAAATAGTCATATTTTTAAATGATGCTTTAACTCTCGCTGCATATCCACTAATAATAAAACAGAATATTTATGTGTGCTTGTTAACACTCTACACCGTAAATCATTAGATTTAGCATCTATATAACTAACCACAACTCAAATTGTATTGCAAGAGTTTAATAATTAAAACATTAAGTAGCCAAGAAAATTTTCATATATTGTAATTTGTCTTTTTAAGTAATATCAAATTACTGCAGAACTTATTTGATTTTGCTTATATACAAAATATAGTAATCAGAAAAATTTAGGCTTTGAGATATTGTTGCATCTCTTCATTTCAAACCTCCTGGAATCTTAAAAATGCATTTATCTATTCTACTATCATAAATATGAAAGTTTGGATGAATGATGCGAATCAATCCCGCCAGAACAGCTGAACAAAATTGGAGGAAATTCAGCACAGAGATAGATTATAGTCTACAAAAGAACATAGGCTAATATTTATTCCAGTTAAATGAGTGGTTAATTTTTTATTAATTAAAAAACTAACTTTCCCACCAAAAATCTTCTCCACTGCTAAATGAGAAAGGCTTCTTTTTTTTGCACTCAAATGGGGTTAGACTTAACATATTTCTGACTAATAATTTCAAACAATTCTGTTTATTTTCTTAGTGTTTGATGCAATTAAAAACAATTAATCTATCTTTCATGCTTACGCATTGCTGTTTTATCTCAGAGCAATTATTTTATTCTGAATAAAATCGTCTGTTTATGAATTTCATCAGAACAGGAAAAAAAAAAATCTAAAAACATCTGCTCAAATTTTTTGAATCATTTGTCTTAATTTCCCCGTTTTTCATTTTAATATTATCTTACCCAAAGAGAAAAATATCATATCCTTCTCATGAAATTCTTTGTGATTTATTGTTCTTTTCATGGATTTCCCAGCAGAAAAAAGTTTTCATCTCTGTTTTTGTTTTTTAAAAAGAAATTATTAAATCATTTCCTACTCATAAGAAAAATTAGTTGAACCGAGTAATTATTCTTTACGGTATTTAAAATTCTTGTCTCAGGCATACGGTTTGCTAACATTTTACATTATGATTGTCAGTTCTCAGATATACACATCAAAATCCCAAAGACTTTCATCAATGAAATTTAATAAGCACTTGTCTGGCAGGCTGCACTTTTGCATGTATACAAATAAGATAAGTCAAAATTGCAAGTGCAGAGGTAACAGAAATTCGGTATGTAATCATTTCACTGAAATATAGATTTATGATCTGTGACAAATTTTGGTTACAGTTAGTCAAAAAGAAAAAGGGAGGGATCGAGGGGTTCTAAAATGTATATTCAATTATTTCATTATCAAGTGCAAAACTACAACTACAGAATTCTAATTTTAAAAATCTAACAATGGAAAATGTCGACTTTTGGCAAGGATCACAATTTTACAAGATGGAGAGCAAGGATAAAATTTTCATTTGAGAGCAAGTGAAGAAGTTTTGACAGTACCACAAGAAAAACATTTTCCTATCTGATGCTTTTCTTTAAAATGTTTCATTGACAAAAAAAAAAAAAAAAAAATATTACCTTGGTACCATTGGCCAAGAGTTCCACTGCTTTGGAATGTAAAGAATCATGATTTGTTATTAAAGCACATTTCAATGTGTGAAGTATACTATTCTGTTCCTTGACTTTTTGGAATACTTCCTGACAGTTCTGAAAAAAAAAACATAGTGTAAAAAAAATTAATACAAACAGAATATCCTATATTTATGAAAATATACCTTATTATTAAAATCAATACTTCTTTACTTTTAATTTTTCAACAAAGTACAATATTTTATTTCTATAAACATCCAAGATTATTTCTTTTGAACAAATAAAAAGATTCCTCACATACAATATACTCTATTTATTGAAAACATTCAACAACACTGAACAATGTAATATATGCATTTTAATGACTATTTGGAACAATGTATTTTTTAATTAAAATTATAAGTAAAAATCTTTACAAAAATATTCATATTCTAAAACATCAATGAAGGAAGGTTTCTAGCAATTTAAGAGTGATTAATCTTTTTACAGCATATTATAGAAAAATCCAAGTTATTTATTTTAAAAATATTAGTGGGAAAAAAACATTTTTCATGCCAATGAAAAATTAGAATTCCATTTATTTTGTCAGCATAGTTTTCTAGCTATTGCCGTATCATGGAGTAATACTACATGTAAAATGGTTAAAGAACCAAGAGACAATAACCTTAATTGATAATACAACCTGTGTGCTCTTATCACAAACAGAAGTGCAAAATCTGTACAGTTTACAAAGGAAAAATTATTGACCAAAGTAGAATTTTGTAATTTTTAGTTTAATTTATAACACTTTTTAATCAGTTAAAATTGCAGTTATTTCAATATAATTAAAATATCCTTACTAGCAAATCTTCAGAATCAACTTATCTGTTTTAGAAGATTCTGTTATCTAACAACTTTCAGATTATATTTCTATAAGTTTTTAGATATTTATGTCACAATTAATAAAACAAAAGAAATGTTAAATTTAATCACATAAAATTATTTCCAAGTTATGACACTTAGTTGATTTAAAGCTATACACAAAAATTTAAAACAATAAATAAATATTATCATAATCTTCAAAAATATTTATTTTTCATTCAAGTAATTATGTTCAGAAAAAGAAAAGAAGGAAACATTACTTCAAAACCGAAATTTGGATAAGAAAGAGCTTTTTCCAATATATTCATTGCAGTTGAAAGAGCTTCTTTGGTTGACAGAGAGACTAATTCACATAGAAGTTTGGTCCATGGCTCATCGCTATGACTCCTAAGATTTAAAGCAAATCGTTTTTTACTCATAACTAAATATTTTGAGCTTAACAAGACACAATAAAATATCTGGTTGTAAGAGTTATAACTAAATATTAAAATATTTTCTTCAAATAAATAATTTTTACCCAAAAAGTGTTCTCAAAATCCTCATCATAGATTTAACTCACTGTTCAAAGTCGGAGTTTATAAATAACTTTAAAAATTCACAATTATCTGTCACAAATCTGTAGAAACAAACAAAACAAAAAACATTTAGTTCCTAATAACTACTTAATTATATATTTCTTTCAATACCAGAGTTCAAAATAAGCAATCAAAATCTCCTGCTAAATCTATCATCTTTTCATATATATTTTTATACTTCTGAAGAATATTCTTTTATTTCCATAAAATAAAAAAATGCTCATTCAAAATTACATAATTTTTTTTAAGAATGTATGATAAATATCATGTATTAATTATATACACTTTCCAAAATAGTTAAAGGTATGCATAAAGCATATCATATTCATCAATACAAGAAGGAATTGTTATTATAAATATATAGTTCATGTTTATTAAGATTTAAGAACACTTTCAAAGTAGCAATATTCATAAGCAATTGTGATTTTTATTCTCAAACTACGGGTAAAAACAAATGGCAAAAAAAAAATCTTTTCAAAAACAAGAATAACAATAGAAAAATAAATAAGAATGTGGAAAATAGTTTAATGCAGTATCTATTTTTAAGATACTTGAATTAAATGAAGCATTTTTAAAAGTATTATTATTATTTGTGAAAGAAACCCATTTGCACTAATATGAAGTCATTGCTGTAAATAATTTTAAAAAATTAAAACTAAAGCAATATTTACAATTAATTTTTGAAATGTGATCAAACGAAATAATAATTTTCTTTTTTCAAGTATTTAGCTGGGCGCCCTTTCTCACAGATTTAAACCTCAGTTATTTTTGGCACTTGGAACACATGATTATAAGATTTTCTTCTATGGTCCTTTATCAAAAATGCAACTGCTAAGCATCTTTGATTTTTTCAGACTTTCATAAACGTTTAAGATCATGTCATAAATGTCATATGCCCAAATATCTTGTTTAAGTTTTTCTGTTGCAGTATTGAACAATTTTAATTATCCAAATAAAAATATTGCCTCCCAGTTTAGTTAGTTCCATCCAAATAAGACAGTTTTACAGATAGATTGATGGATTCTGAGCAGACAAATTAAAAGATTCCAGTTTTCTTCAGGAATTTTGGTAATAGGTATTAGGATGCAAGCTATGGTGACTTTTCTTTGCTCTGTCATGAAAATTATAATAAGCTGGAAGACAAAGCTAGAACCAATTCATTTGAGCTCAAGTGATAAGTTGAATCAAGTATTGAGTTGTGTGCTGAATAGTCAGTCAATGTTGAGTGGAGCGGCTATCTACTTCATCTTAAATGAGTAGATAGTGGAGTACAGTAGACGTTTGAGTGGGATGAATAGTTGTGTAAAGTTTCTCTTCTTACAGAGCAATTTGTAATGTTGCAGTTGTTTATTTAAGTGCCATTCCTGTGTCTATTACAGCTTTTTTTGTTATCTGTGTGTTTATATTGAATATTTGTCGCTGAATTGACTGTTTCACTGTACACTAACTACATCTAATATCTGGTTTTTGGAAAATTTCCATACTAATATTCATTTTATATTATGCAGCCTGCTTTTAAATTTAAAAAAAAATTGAGTGCATTTAATAATTTGGCCAAGATATGTAGCTTGACATTATGTTTATATTTTATTAAAGAATAATGATGCACAATCAACACATCAATTTTCTACTTTATTTGCATTTTTATTAATTTATTTCCATTTTGTTGCATACAAATTAAACATACTGAAAATTTCAGTCATTCATGTCTAATGTAATCCTAGCACTAGATCAATAATCATTAGATTTACTTTGTATTTTGAAATTTAGCTAATTATTTTGAGAGTTCATATTACGGATGGAAAAAAGAAAAATTAATGTTTTCAATAAAACTGCTTTAAATTTCTTTGAATTCCTTATACAAATAATATTTGTGAATTGGTTACTTTATCAATTTTAAAACTTAATTTTGAAAGGTAATGTAATGTGGCATTTTGGCTATTCCCATACTATGTCAAGTGCTTTGCAATTCAACTTTAAATAAAAAGAAGAAAAACTACCCTATGTGACACATGCACAATTATTATCCTGCATTTCACTCCTTACTCAAAAAATACTGTAAAATTAATAATATTTGTAAAATAAATATTTCTTGATTTGAAATCCATACACCACCACATTTCTTGTGGGTAGATATGCAGGTATATATACTTATGGGTAGATAATTTTATTGTTAAAATTTAAATAAGTGATTTTCGACAAAGCTATTTATTTCATGATAAATATATTTACAACTCAAATAATATCAAAGCAAAAAAAAAGTCAAAATTAACTAACCATGATTCTGAAGGAGTAAAGGATGGCCAATGACTCAAAAGCTTTGCAAGAGAATTAAAGTGTTCTACAGCATGGCATTGACACAAAAGACTATCAAATAAAATTTTTCGCTGAAATTCATCTTTCACTTCATCTTCTGATACCTATGTGAAAGAAAATACTTAATTATACTGTTTAAATTTCATTGCAAATTTTAATTTATAATTAAAAATCAGTAAAAGTATTATCTATTAACTCCTTGTAACTAAGTATCTTGAAAATAATTAACTTAATTAATGTGGATCGAATTATAATTTTAAACTTATATTAGAGATTTGTAAAGAATTTTAAAAGTAACTGAAACCTTATTATAAATATAACTAATTGTATGGTTTTTAAATCAAAAATAGCTTTTAAAAGAGTGGCAAAGAATTTGAAAATTAACAACCAACCTGAAGATCAGGCCATGTGGCTGAAATGACTGCTTGTGTTCGATACAAAAGAAGCAGGTCACAATATTCTGGAGAAATGAAATTTGTCTGTAAAGAAATTTATAATTAAAATAAAAGCTACAAACTTGATATCAAATAGAAATTAACGAGGGCATTATAATACAAGAAACAGAGTGAAAATCGTAAAACAAAAAAATATATTTTCTAGAAAAATTAAAATTATTAATTCAATAATTTTATATACAAATAAGTTTATATGTATGCATATTTAGTGTGGGTTGCAAAACAATTTTTAAACAGTGAGTATTAAATATATAAACCTTATGAGAAAAATGAAGTAACGAATGCTATTTTAAAGTTGATAAATATTCTGATGAATGAAGAATTATATATTTTTATACAGACCCTAAGTCCTATATTTCATATTTGATAAAATATTTTTCTGACACTAATATTTTTTTAAAAAGAAAGATCCTTTCTATTGTGACTAAAACTGAGTGAATTATGAAAATTTAAAAATTAATATTTTAGAAATATGAGCAATTTTTGAACACACCATTGACTATCTCAAAAAATTATGTTTATCAATGCCCAAGTTTCTTCAAGGCTAATTAGCCTTAAATTATAAAATTGTTGAATGTTTTAAAATAATGACATTTAAAAATTCCTAATTAGGCTCATTTTTGGTTGCAGAAGATATAAACAAGTTTATTTTTTATTTTTTAAATTGGAATATCGTGAATATTTCATCAAATATGATGCCCTAGAACCAATAAAACTAAGACCATTTTTTTTTAAGAAATACTTTTATTGACTGAAACAATGTAAAATATCATTACTTACTTATTTAAATATTTTCAAAAGCAAAACTAAACCTTTTAAAGAATAAGAAAAAATCTTATTAAATAATTCCTTAAGAATTTACAAAGTTATAAAAAATATTCGTCAAGACACATGAAATTTCAATACTATAAGATTCTGTTCTCTGTAGTTATATTTTTAAAAAACATGCTTAGTTTCAGTAAAAAAGTCTTACTTCAATTGAAATGAGTTTAATCACTTTTACTACAATTTAAAGTTCAAATTTTATGGGAGCTGACAAAAAATTAGGGAGATACTTTGTACAATATAAAGAATGGCATAATAATTCATAACCAGTATGTTATATAACTATCAAAATTTGGGGATATCATTGGATTGGTCCAATGATATGGATCAGAATCCATCAATATCAATGGATTGGTCGATTGGACAGGAAGATACATTTAACACATTCAGCAGGATTTAAGTAAGACAATTACAAAAACATAACTAATTTGAAGGAATCATGGACATAAAACTATATCGAAATATCTGAAATTAAATATAACCAATATTCCTGTTGAACCACTCAGGCTTTTATTACAAAAATATTATTGTAAAGCAAAGGCCAACCATGATTGAACCTTTGTTGCTAAATAAAATAAAATTCAATGTACCCTCTCATAACAAATAATTATATCGAAAATCAAAGTATTTTTGTCTCTAGACCCACTGCCATTAGAAACTGATACTGGAAACAAACATTACCTTTTGTATTTATAAACTTTTTTTAAAGATTGAAAGTTCATTGTGAAAGATTTGATAGAAGTTTTTGAGATTTACCTTTTCCAATAACTGAAGAATACTCAACCTAGTTGCCACTTGAACTTCTGAATCTTGGCAAAATTCATTCAGCATTTCTGTAGCCATACCTTCTATCATCATTAATTCTTCTCTGTTTAAAATAAAACAAATGAATCTAAAATTGTTGAATTAGGGAAGGGTGCTTAAACATATATTTCAAGGAAAAGAATCAAATAAAAAGTGACCACTTTTAAGATATTAAGGCAATACATAATCCCACATAATTTTTAAAGAAAGGCATAGCTTTTTATTTCAAAAAATAGAACATGGAATAAGTGGCATATCGAGTACTTAGATAAAGTTTTTAAATTAAAAAAAAAAAAGAATTATTTCTAGCGTCATTACAGCAAATTATTAAAGAGCCTAAAAAGAAAATTCCCAAGTAAAATTACTATTTAACAGTTTCTAACATAAGTTTTTAGTTTCATGTAATTTAATAATTGCAAAAATTTACAATTTTGTCAAAATTAGTTATAATAATTGTTATTTTTGATAATGTTTGAAAGCCACAGTAATAGTAATAGAAAAAAATAGATTTCCCGAAATAAAATCATTCGTTTTATTAGGAAATGTGATGTAATTTGTAATTCATGATTTTATTAAAACTTTCGAAGTATTTCCATGCAGACTTCTCCCCACTTATTATGTATATGAATAAGAATTTGAAAAAAAAAGGTATCAAACAATGTAAAAATAGCAAAAATTGTAAAAGATAACAAAACATTTGACAATCACATAATAAAAATTTCAACCAAACCAAAGTTTTACTCAATTAATAAAATATATTTTACCCACATAAGTAATTAATAAAAATTTAAAAGGTTTGAAAATTATATCATTTTAAACAATTGGAATTTGTGCTAATATATATAAAAATATATTTGTAGAAAGAAAGCGTAAATCCAAAGAGAAATTTTGGTCGTTATATAGTAATGATTGACAGAAGTGTTTAAATATTAAAAAACAAATTTTTACACCAGTATCTGAAACTCAACAAACTTTTCAAGACTCAAAGAAGATTTTTGAAATGTATTGGCTTGAAAATGCATTACAAAAGCATTTGGCAAAATTTTCAAATGAATTTTTAAAAGTTTTCAATTCATATTATAGTATATTATAAATGTAAAGTAAGTTAGTAATATAAATCATTCTACATTTCCCTTCATGTATCCATTGGACAATCATTTTGATGTCTTATGTTAATATTGCTACAGATTTTTACCTTTTCCTCTAGTATTATGTACATACATCTCCCCCCCCCCAACCATATCCCCCCACATATATATATATATATATATATATATATATATGAACATGGTAGTACTAAAATATTTTTATAGAATCTGTTTCATGTTTGAAAAGACAGAATTTTATAATCAGTTTTTCATTCACTTCTTGATTTTCTAGAAGATGAAAACTTTTTACAATTGCAATAATAAAATATTTATTTCTATCATTCATACCACTAGTAAAAAAATTGATTCACAAATTCCATATAATTAGTTAAAATTTAAAAAATGACTTAAAAATTATATTTTAAAGTTTTTTATATAAATATTTACTTTCATTTTTTAAAATTATATATATATATATATATACAGGCCACAAATCATTTTTTTTAAAATATAAAAGCTGGTCACGACATTTAGAAATAAATTAATACTTAAAAAAAATTAAAATCTTTATAAATAACAATTTTTTTCAACAGAATATTTGGTTAAAGTTGGGAAATAATACATTTTAACATTTTTATATATTGAACCGTTCTGTGCAATCAATTCAATGCATTAGAAATATAACTAAAAGTTTTTACTAATATTTAAATCTATATAATCAATGTAAGTATAAAATTTAATTAAAATACATGTTTTAACATCGAAAATATAAATATTTACATATATAATATGAATCTCTTTAAAATTTGTTTTCGATGTCTCATTTAGATAAGCAGATGTTTGTCATAATTTTTTTCACTTCTTCGATACACTTTAAAACAACTAAATTGATTATATGAATTTCTATCTTAAGCATACCCTAAAATGGCAGAAAATACATGAATTAACTGAAATTATCATGATTGATGGGGGGGGAACATACTGTTGTTTGGTCATGTCATGCAAAATAGCTTCTAGTGCTTGAATAGGAGGAACTTCTTTGAAACACGTGAAAGAAGAATTTTGTGGATGCCTGGAAAGCAATTAAAAAATATATATTAAATTAAATCAACTTCCCTTGAAATTACGTCCACAGTAATTGTACATTTATATGAAATAAGAAACGATTTCATACTTGATTTGTTCACAAATAACATTAATCGCTTTCATATATGCATCAGATGGTTCCCAACCTATTTCAGATGGACAGCAAGAAATGAAAGTCTTTAATAGGTCCAGATCTGGTCCTTCCAAAACTATCCTTGCTAATAAACATTGCATCTAAAAAGATTAAAAGAAATTATCTCAAGTAAATAAAAAATAAATCACCAGGTATATGGCAAGTAAATCATCTTTGTAATTTATATATGTTAATATGCATTAGATACACCAATAGTTAACATAATTTTTTCACTTCTTATTGCATTTTCATTTTAGTGAAATGTAAAAAAGCAAATATTAAAAAAATTAGCCACTGATATTTAAAAACAAAGTCAGAGTTCCTGTAAGTTTAAAATAATAACTGAAAATTAATCAAGTTGAAATCACTTTATTCAGTGTTTTTTTCCTGCAGGAAGAACAGGCATTTTCAAAATAAATTTTTAAAAATGTCTTTGATGAACTATATAAAGTAATTACTTTTCTTAGTTTCTAAAAAACAGATAAACTAAAATAGTTCTAAATAATTAGTAAAATTCAGAGAAAAAGAAACCATTGCATGGAATATTACAGAGATATTTTCTTCAGAGAAATTCTAGTGAATATGCATAGGCCGGATGATTCAAAAGTCCTTAGGTAAATGAAATGGTAGGTCAAACAAACAGGTTAAGTCATTTTTACAATGAAACATGGAATTCCAAATGCAATGAATTAATGGTATACGGATAACTTTGTTTACAGAATTAAGATCAAGAAACAAGTCACCAGATAAATTATATAATAAAGGTTTACCATGCTCATGGCAACAAGTTTGACTTGCATTTAGACATCCTGTCTAGTGATGTGAATCCCTAGTATCTAAAATTTGAATAATTTTTACTATAATAAAATTTAATATTACAACACATGCTTAACATGCTCATGTTAGCACATATCACATGTAGTTCACACTTAGAAGTCCCATTAGATGGCATGTATGACTAATGACGCATACTCAAATGGTTATTATCATAGCAGAAAATTTTTATTTTTCTTTTAAATTGGTATTCCACTACATTTTTAGTTTTCAATTTAATTCACTGAGAGAGCAAAACACTCTTAGTGTAATTGTCCACAATAGCAAAAAATGAGCTGCAGTGCTACCATGAATAGATTAACAGAATGCAAATTAACAAAGAGTACAACATTGCAATTATATGAATTGTAATATACAGAGTGGACCTATTTTTGGATGGCAAGTCTTTCATACATTAGATTTTTTTCCCCAGACATTTGTAGTTGATATTTTTCTAATCTTTCCACTATAACTGCCATGCTCTGTACGGTGTGGTAATATAATCCATACATTTGTTTTATTCCGTTTTTGTAAATTCACATTTTATTTAAACCTTTGATGTACACTTTATCTGATATATCCTTTTATTTTATTTAAAACAATGGTATACAACTCCTTATAGAAGCTTGTTTACCTTTTTCCTCTCTAGCTTTTTATTAAAAAAATTATTTGTTTATGTATGCCTCATTTATCTTTACAGTCTGTCTAAGCACTTTTGAATTATCCTGTATATTATATTATATAAGACTAAATACATTCTTAGCTAAAACAAAATTTTGATTAAAAGTATTCTCTACCTTTTCAAGGTCAGATTTTGAAAGATCAAATTCCTTGCAGTAAATTTTCACTTTTGGATCAAAAGATTCTCTTAATTGAACCAAGGTTTCATCTTCCAGTCTCTGTAAATGTAAGTGAAGGCTATTAAGAGACGAAGCAGCTTCACTCCATTCTGTGCTATAAAAAGGAGTTAAAAATAAATAAAAAGAAAATCAGCCAAAATAGTCGTATGATTGTAATACATTGTTCATATATTCCTCAACAATAAAAATTGACCCCAAAGATTGAGTGGGTTAAGAAATTTAAAATTCTCAGAAAATTACATGGACAATATATAATCTGTTTCTTTAAGTCAAATAATTTAAGTGACTATTACTTTATGTTAATTGTGACTATTACTTTTTAAGTTTTTATATGATCATAAATACTAGACAAAGGCTAAATAAAAAATACAACTCATAAAAAAATTACCATTTTCAACACATAAGCAAAAATAATAATAGTAATACATTAAATAAAGAAATTTAAAGAGAGAAAATGTATTTAATGTAACTCAAATGATAAAGAATTGCTTAAACTTAAAACTTAACCTATGCCAAACTTTTAGAATAAATTACTAATACTCACCTTAATAGAATGTTGCTTTTGTGAATTGAAGATTTTCCTCGACAAAATTTAATAATTCTTTTTACAATATCTGATCGGCAATCAATACTCATCTAAATAAAACGTTTTTTCCATTAATTTAAGAGTTACTGAATTTTCCAAAATAAAAGAACACAATTAACAGACAAAATAAAGATTTCATATAGTAATATATTATAAAATGCTTTAGAAATATTATGAGAATTGATTTTGGAAACCACAAACTCGACACCATTTAAGCATAAAGTATGCATGCAAATTAAAATATTTGGTAAGCTGAGTTAAACTAAATGAAAATAATACGAAAGTTTGTTACAAACATATTTAATGAATGTTTTATTCCTTCCAAATGGTAAAGAAATTAACAGAACTTATTACACTAGATATTTCTCAATCTAATTTCATCTATGATTATATAGAAGCTCTCGACTTAATTGTAAGTGTTTTTAATAATAAGCCATTGGTTTAATTTAATTAATTCTTAAAAATGTTTTATTTGAATTAACATAACATATATTTAAAATTTTCAGGTGCATAGTATCAGGTGATTCACTTTCTATATCCTAGTATTTCTGTTCATTGGAATACCTTCTACATTTTATAAATAATTAAGTAAACTACTCCTGAACAAATAATGATAAGATTTTTTTCAGAATTGCTGTTGGATTTCAACATTTTAAATTGATTAATCCCTCTTCAGTAAAATATGATCAAGTTTATCAACTCTTTACATCTTGTGATTAGTAATTTTTTGAAAACTACACTTACTTTCTCAAAAGCTTTTTCTGAAAAAACAATACAGTCGACCAGTTCTAAAACATCAGCAGGATCAAGTCTTTGAAGCAAATTAGAACAAGATTCATATCTATGAAGCCATTCAGACTGAAAATCAAAATTTGAAATAAGCAATCATTAAGTATAACATAAGCCTTTTTTTAGAGCAAATATCAGTTAAAATGCTATAAAAACTTTTATTTAAGTTTATATTTTTGAAATATCTTACATATATAACTGAATGTCAATAAAATTAATAATATATTTCAATTTTCCTAAAATACAACTATACAAATTGTCAAAAAATAAATGAGAAAATAGATTTTGAAATCAAAAGATGTTTTAAATTTAATACATTTACAAATACAAATAGAATTATACAAATTGTCAAAAAATAAATAAGAAAATAGATTTTAAAATCAAAAGATGTTTTAAATTTAACACATTTACAAATGGTGGCAATTTATGTGTTGTAACTACAACTTTACAATTTATATTTTTATTCTTTAATCAACAACTAATAATCACAATATAACTCTTAATATAAGCCAAACCCTACATAAATCCTGAATACAGATCTTCTGTATATATATATATATATATATATATATATATATATATAGTTAACATTCAAAATCAGTTTAAAGTGGAAATATTTTTCTTAAATCTGTGATTTTCAGATTTGTCACCATCAAAGTAAAATATAGATACTTATTTATAATTACAGACTATTATAACCATATTTATTTGCCGATTTCCGGATTATGTAAAACTTTACTTAACATAAAAAAGTTAAAATTTCTCTAAAAAGATTGCACTATGTTTTTATTTGTTGGTGAATTACCATAAGACACCATTGATAATGTTTTTAATTTTTTCCCGAGATTTAACACTAATGCTGGAAATATCAACTTACAGAAAAATATCACTAAACATGTTAAATAAGTTAAATATTTTCTTATTAAGCTGCAATACAATAAAATCGCAGAGGCCAATGATGATAATTTCAATTCTGGTAACTCTTATCTAGAGTTAGCAAATTTCTTCCTCTACATTTATTTGCTAACTTTTCTATAATCTGCTAAATTGGAACTAAACTACAATCTGCTACAACTACAATCATATATATAAAAAATTATTTAGTATGTGTGTGCATTTTTTTTAAAGATAAGCAAGAAAAGAAATTCCCATAGAAAATATTTTAACTTACAATTGACACATTTGCAAAAAAGTCTAACTGGCTATTTAGAATGTTTTTGTAAACCACTGCCATTTGAAATAAACCAGCAATAAGCAATTTAGAAAGAGAAACAATTTTTCTTAAAATTTGAGAAAGCGAAACCATAGTAAATTTACCCCATAATTCAGTTTTAAAAAGATTCAAAAAATTTACAGTTATACACAGAAATAATAAATGAAAACAGAAAAAAAATGAATATTAAATTCAATATAATACTTATTACATTTTTTACTTGAAATTGACAAGTATTCTAGCTGAATTTTTAAAAATTACTTTTCAGTTATTCTTCATCATATCATAAATCCTTTCAAAGCCGTATAACAAAAAAGTCATAAAATGTACCATTACAATACACTTGAAGAATTGATTTATTTATCAATAATAAATATTTTATATAAAAGTTGAAAAATAAGCATAACTGAATGTAATTTATAACTTTTATTACATACTAGCATTCCCGCACCCGGCATTGCTCGGGCAATGGAATTAGCGGAGGATAACAGTGCTCCATGCACTTAGTTACGAAAATCCCCTTTAATAATTACTTATTACTTATAATTTTTTCTAATTTTGGGAGGGTCTCTGGACTCCTTATATATACACCCTTGTCTTTAACCGGTCCTTAACAATCCTTGTAAAGTATTGATTTTCTTTATAAACGCAAGCCTTCCACATTTTATTGTTATACCTATGTTTAAGCAAGAACTTCTTTGTATACAGCATTTTCGGGGTTTTTTTCTGGTCCTAAAATTATTAAGCTGCTTGATGAACTGACTCTGGAGAAAGCTACATAAAATTGGCCGTGTGAAAAACAGTCTCCTCTTAAATCGATCCCTGCTACTTTTAATGTCTGTCCTTGTGACGTATTAACGGTTATTGCAAAGCAAACTTTTACAGGAAACTGCACTCTTCTAAACTCAAAAGGATAGTTCGACGGAATCAGTGGAATGGGGGGGGGGGGGTATTAAAACCAAAACTCCTCGAGCACATCCAGTAATTATCGTAGCTTCAATTACACACTTATTATGTCTAGTCATTCGTAGTCTGGTGTCATTGCATAATTTAGGTGGAGAAAGGTATCGTAGTAGCATTACCGGTGTTCCAACTTTCAGGTGAAGTATGTGAGGTGGAAAACCTGGAATGAATTAATAAGACGCGTAATTTTTGCAGGATTGTTTTCAAAATTGATCAGGGTGTGTCAAAGCAATGCCAAATTATACAAAAAAAAAAATTAGTCTCATTTTTATTTATCAATGGATTAGATTTGTAATGTTGAAGAGGAAAACGCAATAAGCGACAAAATAATTTTTAAATGCGCAATTTTCCATCAGATTTTTACAATCTTTCACACGACTTTAAAAAATTTATCGAATTTTATGTAAAAAAATTTGATTAAGTTATCTTGAAAAGTTTCGGCGTAATTAAATATTAAAGCGAAATTTCGCCTCTTCGTTAAAAAATTCGCCAAAAATTCAGTTTTAAAAATTCGATTTTTTTATTGTATTGCAGAATACTACATCGTATTGTCTTTCAGGAAACATATTTTCTGTATTTTTCCAGCTAAACGTCTATTTTACAGGGCCGTTCACGAAATAGACCCGTCAAAATTGACCTTTTTTTAAAAAATCGATATTTAATTTTTGCGTCGATATTTCGTAAAATAAATTACACCACCGTATTCTACGATAGAAAGTCCATCCGATTCCACTGCGATATTGAGTATAAGTTGAACGGACGCGTAACAATGGCAATTTAAAAAATACGGTTTTACGGGACGAAACGGGACGCATAAGCGATCGCTTCTCCGGAAGGCCGTGTTTCACTCGGAAAGTAGCATTACAGGTTTAAATTTAACTGAAATTAAGGGGTTTTAATTAATTTCTCCCGAACTAATTGATATTTCGAAAAATAAACTATCCTATCTTTTAAGTTGGATCAAACTGCAAGTGGTGTGTAAATTTTATTAAAATCGGTTAAGTAGTTTAGGAGTCCATCGCGGACAAACAACGTGACACGTAATTTATATATATTAAGATTACTTAAACTCAGAACTATCATTTTTTTAAAGTGTGCTAACGATTCTTTCCCCTCCAAGTTCTTTTTCTCATTACAATATGCAATGGCTCATTGGCTTTGAATAAGAGAAATAGCAGTAAAAAATTAGCAAAAAATGCCTTCTAAAAAGTATTAATAATTAGAAAATATATATGTAAAGAAATACAGACAATGCATTTAAAAATAGCTTTAGTTGAATTTTAATGATTTGAAATTTAATAAATAATTTTTACTATTTCTTTTACTATGTAATATTTAGCAATTTTCTTTTGCTTTTTGATATTAAAAGCTAATCAATATCATAATAATTTGGAAGAAAGGAACATTATAAATCTAAACTTACCTTAGTTGCTGGAATTTTTGTATTTGGTGTATTGCCTTCAAAAAAATATTTTTGAGCCCAAAGACGATAAATACTGGATGATTCATAAAATGCTTCTTTCTACAAAGATAATTTTATTTTAAATTAATTTAAAAAACTACAAGAAACAATAGAAATGAGCCAAGAAACAATAGATATTTTTTAAAATTTGTGAAAATACTATTAATAACTTGAATATTAAAACATTTAATGTTTGTAAAAATTATTGATTCATTTTATTTATTCATAAAATAAAAATGAAAAAAAAATTCTAACTATAAATTATGGGATCTCTTTGAATTTTATTATGAAGAATACAAATTAGCGTCAAAAAATTTCAATAATAAGAACATATAGCAATTCCTAAATTTAATATCAATTCTTTTAATGAATAAAAGAATATTTATAGAATGGGAATTCTTTAGTTTAACAGTAATAAAAGAGAAATAATTATAATAAATACAGATTAAATATAGAAGTTTTTAAGCAAGGAAAATTATAATAATAATAATAATTCATGCAAAAGAATGTTATAATTGAAACTATAAGAAAAGGAATAATTAATAAACTCAAGCAATTAACATTTGATCAAGATAAAAATAAAATTAAAATTAAAATTTCACAATAAGAATTTTTAAAAACAACAACACAACATACTTTTTTAGGAATGTCAGAGGCAACTTTAGCAAATATATGAACATTTGATTCATTTAAAATATCTGTCAAATAACTAGCAGATAAACCAGGAGACATAACTTTCTTATAGTCAATATCTAAAAATAAATGAATAAATAAGGAATTTGGATTTCTGAAAAAGTATAAAATTATTATTCTCTAGATTACATTAAGTATACATTTGTTACTATAAATCAATTTCTAAAACATCAAAGATAGGTCATATAAATATATAAATTTAAAGAAATAATATTATCAACAAAAACATTTATTTTATCTCTCTCTCCCAAGTATGACGTAGAAATTACCACTTAATAGTGTAATAGTCATATTACACTATTAAGTGGTATTAAGTGATATATTAGTATCACATTTCTGCTCTTAGGTTATATTTAAGTATTAGTCATATATTTTTATGATTCTACATTATATAAGTTGTAAGCAATAACTATAAAAAGAAATTT
Source organism: Argiope argentata (assembly GCA_026289955.1). Classification (NCBI taxonomy): domain Eukaryota; kingdom Metazoa; phylum Arthropoda; class Arachnida; order Araneae; family Araneidae; genus Argiope; species Argiope argentata. The sequence goes on from JAOUZG010035699.1 coordinate 960,793, forward strand.
TAAAATTTTAAAAAAGTGTTTTAGATTTACAACAATTATGAAGCCTCAGATAACAAAAAAAAATTTTGATCAATTACATAAATTTATTTGATATGGTAATAAAATTTTTATAAAGTTTAACACCACATATATGAAAAAATTGATAAAAAAATTTAAAAAAATAAATATTCTGAACAAAAACATTTATTTTATCTCTCTCACAGAGATACAAAGTTTTCAAAATATATAATTTTTATAGTCTTCTTAATATTAATATAATATTTTATAAAAAAAATATTTTAATATTTTATAAAATATATTATATAAAAATAGTAGTAATAGATTTTTATGATATATAAATAAATATAGATATTCATTAGATAAAATAACAAAAATTTTCATAAACACCACATATACAAAGAATGTGCAAAAGAAATTTTAAATAAAAGAAGAAAGTTCATTCCTTATAAATAATAAAAAAATATTTACTTTTCATAGCTGCCCTAAATTTATTTAGCAATTTCTTGTGAACACTTGGTTTTAATTTCAAAGAATCTTCATTATCTCCACAATCCTCTAACAAACAAAAACACATGAGAAGTTTTTCATGATCTTTGCCACTAATGCCAGGGTAAATGTTGTCTTTCAGTCTTGTTTCAAATGCCTTTTTATGCTGCAGAAGCTTTTCACTTATTTTAAATTTTTCAATTCTTTCTTTAATTACTGCTGCTGATATACTGAAAAAAAGAAAAGGAAAAACAATCCTTTTTATATTAAGAAATAAAATATTCCTAAATTAAAATATGTTTTACTAATATAGAAAACACCCTTTCTGGTGATTCACCTCACCTCATATAAAAGAGATTAAATTCTTAAATATCAATCTAGCAATTATTCAACAGCCGATTATTAAATATATTTCCAATTATAAATAATTTTAAATCTTAATATTAATATTCTTTGGATTAAATACACATTGCTTAATTACAGAGGGGTAAAACACAGTGATCAAAATTAATGACTCCTTAGCAAAAATTAATTTAAAAATAAAAAAGACATTTAATAATCATAAAAACTTTATAATTAATCATGTAAGTTATCTATTTATCATATAAACAGATTAGAACTGGATTGGAATAAGTTTGGAATAATTGGAATAAGTGACAATATAAAATAAATATTATTATTAATAATAATATTTTTATTTATATAATTATAAACACAATACTATAATTATATAAATAAAAAAATATTTTTTAAAGTATAGAAGTATAAAGTAAATCAAAGTATAGAATCTTTTACTTATCTATTTATAGCTAGTGTCCCATAGTTGATATTTCTGTCAGTAACAAATTGATAATTTTATTTATTTTATAGTGTTTAAATGCTGCAGACTTCAAATATTATAAATTTTAAAAAAAGTTCTGGTATAACATAGGAAGAATTCTTCATTCACATATTAAACTCTTCTATAAGCCACTGAGAATGGAGCAAAACAGCCCATAACAAAGTGATGCCCCAAAATTTATTAAATTAGATTGTCAAATTCACTATAAGTTTCTCTCCTATTTTTATGGAATAGAGCTGGATAAAATAGATTTACCTGGATTCTGAAAAAAGATATTCCAAATGTGACATATACAAATCCCATTGAGGTATAGAATAATGAATAGCTAAAGATAGAGCAGTCTGGAATATGCCATCATCTAAAGTCCTAAAAGAATAAATAAATTAACACTTTCACAGTCATGAAGCAAACAAATGTATCCTTAACATCCAGAGTGCCCCCCAGGAAACTATCTAACCAAACCACCCCCACCCCTCTATAATAGATTTTTAAAGAAATTAAGATAACTTTGCACATTTTTAACAAATTTTATGTTAATATAGAGTCTAATAACCCCTAATATTTTGAACATCTCCACTAAATTGCGATTGCATATTACTTTACATTTAAAAATGCATGGTATTGCTTGCGTTTTTAAGTAACTATAGTTGTAGTACTACTTTCTTCTAGATATCAATAATCAGAAATTAGGAAACATGATGTATCCGAATTTCAGTCAATGCTTGATAAATGATTCTAGCTAAAATTATGATTTTAAAACACTATAAATAAAGAAAACTTATCTGAATAATTTGTAGTTTAATTTCAATTCATTTGTAGAATCTTTTTTTTTTTTCTTTCTTTTTTTTTTTTTTTTTTTTTTTTGCAAACTTCATAGGTGTTTAAAAATTTTCATTTTGCAAAGAAAAAAAGAACATTGTTATAAAGTCATTACTTACAATACACCATTTTCTTCAAGTAAAAAATACTTTATTAAAATAATTTTAAAATTTATAAATCGAAATTCTAATTATTCAAAGAAAAATTGATATAACCAACTTACATGGAAATGCCAAGAATTGTATCTCTTTTATAAACATCGTCATTTGCAAAACGAGTAGCATCTACACCACCTCCAATGCTATGCAAGATTTCAGCTTGGACAAAATCATATAACATTTTATCATATTTTTGAAGCATTTCAAAATATTTATTACAGTTATTCCCAACTGTTGAACAAGAAGAAGCATCTACAGTATTTCTCATTTCTAAAGTCTGCAAATAATACAAGAATAAAATGCTTAATAAGAATTAAATAAATAAAAAATATTTCCTTTTAGAAAATTATTTTAAAAGAGTTTAAATTAGGTTAAACATTTTTCATTTGTTGATTCTTTTTAAGTGCTTAAATATCAAACAAGATATTTAAAAATATCTTTACCTAGTTTAAATATCTGTTATAATGTATAATGACATCCAATAATTTTTCATTTTTTATCCTTTAATAGATAGGACTTTGAAAAACCACAATGTATTATAAATTAACTTTTAATGATATGGTATGAATGAAAATAAGAGAATGATTACTTATATAGTTGAAAAAACTCAAACAGTCATTTTTCTTCAATGGGAGCTTATACATTCTACCGAATATCAAGAAAATAAAGCAATGATATAAATTTTTTTAAAAAACTGTTCTCAAATTTATGATAATAAGTCTTATCAAAAATTCAAATATGAAACTTACAATTTATTTTTAAAAAAAACATATAACTAAGTATAATAATTTCTACATGATAAAAAAAGAATCAGAAAAAACTTTATGCTCATTTCTATATTTTAGGGCCAGAATTAACAATTTATAACTGTATGCTTTTACAGCTGATAGAATTAAGTTCCTAAAGGTTCTCAGCCTAAACTAAATGAATTACTAGTGAGACATAATCTCCCTTTTAGTGCTATAATTATTACACAAAAATTTTAAACAAGTGTTCAAAATAAATTAAAACTTTTGACATTTTCTCTTAATTTTTATATGCATATACCTTTAAACAGACAACATTGACTGAATGATAGGATATAGTGGTAGATAAGGCTTCCAATAGAAAAAAAATATTATTGTATAAATATTTTTAGTAAGAAAAACCATCCAGCTGTATTTTTAAAAAAATGTTGTTTTTGGTTGTACAGGAGATCTGATTGTAGATATATTTCGAGAAAGAGATAAAACTTTTGTGTCACTCAATAATCATATGCTTATAAAATTGAATTTTCAATTATACTGTTAGCTAAAAATAAATATAACACTGCTATAACGAAATCTTATTTACATTTGAAATCAATGAATACACATTCAACATATTCCAAGCAGTTACAAAGAAAAAAGTTTAAGTTATCGCATAGCTCTTCATTAATAATTAATTTTGATTTCTGCCATTTGATATTATTGCTCACTACTCAGCATAATATATAGTATATTTGTATTTCATTTTGAATTAATATATGAATAATATTGAATTTATACATTTCATACTCTGATAAAATTTTATTCCTTTAAGATACATTGATTTTTGGCAGGAAAATGCTTTTACAGAGATAAATTAAAACATATTTATTTTTATTATGTAGTACAAAACTTAAAAAGGTTGAAAATCCCTGAAATATCAAACATATATTAATGACATTAATCTATATATTTACACAACAGATAAAAAAAACTCATTGCCATTAAATAAGCAATTTTCATAAAAATAACTTAGCATGTGAACTACCAAATTGTATAATAGTGTACCAAGCACAGCCATCACAAGCTTATTCCTTCAATAGGGAGATAAAATAATCCCAGTTTGATAATTAATTCTTGTTACCCTGTTGATATAGTAATGGTATAAAGGAAGGTCTTTAAAGCACAAGAATAGTTCTTCTCTATGTTATTACAATCATTCAAATTCTCTGTAAACCTTTCGGCGAGATGTGCCCTTTTTTGATAATGTCAGAAAGCTATTCCATTAAGGACACCTTCAATGGTGATATTAAGCATTTCTTGTGGGTACAAAAATAATGTGACTTTTCCACCTCATCAACAATGAAAAAAGGTACTTTTGTGTGAATGTAGATACATCAGCTCCTCATAATGGCAGCTACTTTGCATCAACCACAGATGCCAAAATTATTTATCCTAGCAGTTCAGTTATTTAGTCTACCTTGAATGCTAAGGTTTATGTTACACCAGAAATTTAATGTACTTAGCATATTTTATGCACTTTTCTCTTAGAAAAGTACTGAATATACAAAAATTAATATACAAATGTTTAAATGCCTATAAAGCATAAAATAAAATTTAAAAAATAATAAAAAAAGCTATTACAAATAAAAAAACAGCAGTTACTTTTTTGCAAAATGTTATAGGATCTGCTCCTGCATCAAACTCATCTGCTAAAGGTAAGCTCAAACTAACATGAATTTTTATAGCATAATATAAAGAAGCTAATTGCAGAACAATCGGTGAGCTGGGTAATGTTTTGAAAAGATCTTCAGCTTTCTCAGCCTGTAGAATAGAAAAATCTGTTAATAAATTCCAAAGTTGCACAAACTAATTTTATTTATAATATTTCACATATATTTCACAATTATGCTCAAAATTACTTTTGATAATTCATATTCTTTATAATACTGATAATTAATAAAAAAAATGTATTGTTCAATAAGAAAAGTGAATTATTTGATTCCTGTAAAACATATAAGCATCCACGTCTTTTTTAATAAAAAATATTTTTATCTTTCCAAATAAGAATTTTAGAAATAATAATTAGATATTTCTGATCTTGTATCATGAAAACAAAATTTTAAACAAATATCAGCCCCAAACTATTAAAATTTTAGGAAAATTAAATAAGTTGTCATATATGCAAACAAATAAGTTGTGATGTGCAAGGATTCCTTCTATTCTTTTGAGAATTCTTATTCAACTTTGTCGAGTTTGGATCATAATAAAAATTCAAACCAATTCAGTTGGGTTAGGTTTGTAAGTTACAATACCATGACTTACAAACCTAATAACTAAAATAATAATAATAATAATGGTCAAAACAACTCTCAACAGATAAACTAGTTTTAGATGGTAAATACCTTCCTGAGAGAATTTTAGAGGAAAACCAATACATATTAGTGTTTCAATTGGATGAAAATCTAGATTATTCTTACTGCAATCTAAGGATTAAAAGGCATGCAAGTAAAAAAAAAATTCTACTTACATCTTTTAAGGTAAGAAGGAGGCAAAGGCTGTATAGAAAATCTTCAGGCAAATAGGTTTTAGACACATCTAATATAACTATAAGAAAAACAGGCTAAGTATACTTGGAAGGTATTTACAAATGGATGTTTTATTTGAAATATTTAGATATCAATAACATTCAATAAAATTTTTCATAAAAGATACTATACAAACATATTTGTATAAGAAATTCAGTTATAGATATAAAATCTAATTTTTAACTTTAGTTTATGATTAAAAGAGTAAATTAAATGACTTACTGGAATTTTCTAAAGAAGAAGCTTCTGATTCATATTTCAAGCTATCTTGAATCAGTGATGCTCTTAAAATGGAAGTAGAAATTTCTAATGTTTGAGGTAGATCAGGCCTAGCATAACGCTGATAGTTGGTCTCAAACTGAAATTTTTAGAAACACGTACTTAACAAAAACATAGTAAAAGTTAGATCTAGCTAATTAATCTATATATTAATAGATTATATATAGTTAATTCATAAAATAAATAAAACTTAACTTTAAAATAAATTAACTTTAATAATTAATATATGATGTTCTATATCAAATATTTTGCTTAATCATCTATTCCTTCAAGTAATACTTAGATATTTGATAAAATAATCCATTTTATTTATAAAAATTAAATAATATAAATAATAAACTATTTCAAAGAGAAAATTAAGCTGAAGATTATGTCTTTACCTGACTAACATGTGCATTTTCTACAAGCCCTTCATAAAAAGCACTCATTCCTTGTTTGTAAAGATTCACATTAGAATCTTCTTCCAAGTCAACAACTTTTCCATTCCACCCAAGGGCCAAAGGTTGAACCCAACTATTAATGAAAATTTTTTAAATTACAACCCATCTTAAAATTAATAAAAAATTTCAATTCATACAATTAAAAATTAATTTTAAGTCAGTAATATTAATTTTACCTTTATCATGAATAAGAAATTTTATTTCTCTTATACATAAAAGATTTTTAATAAAATACATGTTTATTACTATTTGGAGATAATTATTGAAGCTTAATTTGGTACTGCAATATGGATATTAAATTCTTTTGAGGATAGCAAATTATATCATCTTAGAATAAAACATCAAAAAGCATATGCTTTAATAAAGTTATAGTATTTTTCACTTCAGTGCTTGGTAATATAATATTATAATCAAAGAGTTCTACACTTTTAATTAATGAAGTGAAGCAAAATAAAGTTATACTGTTTTCATATACTTTTCTTTGATTATTCTTTTAGGCTCACAAACCCATCAATACTTATTAATAAAAGAATTTTAATCATAGAACACAGAGTTTAATATTCAACAGCAGTATTACCTTGATTAATATTTCAAAATCTGACTATGGATACAAATAAAAAAAATAACAGCAATACCTGTACTCGAAAGCAATTGAGAAGTTCTCACATTCTCTATGCATCATTGTTTAAAAGAACATTAAGGTATTTCTACAGGTACCATTCTTGAAAGATTTAAGTCTATCAACAGAAATTTTCATTCAAGTGCATTAACAGTGAAAATACATTCAACGCACTTGCTGTTATTGATATAATTTAAGTAGGATGATTTTAAAAAAATATTTTGATAAAGTTATTATTACACTTTCTATCTTATAGATGGAACTTTCACCAATGTTACATCCATTGATGTTTTTATCTAAATCTATTTGCAGATAGTTGTGGCTCACTTAACATATTAAAAACATAATTTTTTCAATGCAAGCAAAAATTTTAGAAGCAAAATAATTTATAATGATATTTAAAATACAAACATATTACATCTTTTTCTTACTCAAATTGAAAATCCATGCATGAGAGTGTTAATTCTTATAAAAGTATGTGAACACCAATGCAAATTATTCAAATATAAGGAAAATATATAAAAATTCTGTGAAAAAAATATTTTACTTTTCTTTTAAAAGAGATGGCCCCTTTATTAAACACCAACTAATAATAAGCAGCACATATACAATTTTAAAAAATGCTTTTTCAAATCCAAAACAATGAAATTTAAAAAAAATTTAAAATGTTGCATGCACAAAAAGGGATATAAAAACTAATAATGTATTAAATTTAATTTTTTTAATGATAAATTAAACTTGATAAGTCAAATTAATTTTTATAAAAATATTTAAAAGCAAGATAATTATCAAAATGTAATTTTTTTACTATGGATTTAAAAAAATATATTCTTAAAATGCTTAAGATATAAGTAAATATTTATACAATTACTTAAAATTCCTATAATGACTTTGAAAAGCAAGAAAGAAATAGCAAAAGAGAAAACACGAGTTTCTTTCCTTACAAATTGGAAATTAAAACTGAAAAAGAAAAAATCTTAAGAAAAAAGATAAGAAATTGCAATAATTTTAGCAAAACTACTAACAAATAACAAACAGCCAGTAATAAAAAATAAGCATTAAATGTAAATGCTAGTAATTGGAATACAAATTTAAATTCAATGCAACTTGCTTCACATTAAAAAAGCAGCAAACAATAATACAAAGAAATAAAAAATAATAATAATAAATAATAATAATAAACATCTTACTGTTAAAATAATAACATCATTACTTTCATTTAAATATGCATATTATCTTAAATGTTGCTTTTAAAAATTCAGTGGTTTTATTTTCAAATAATCAAAAGAGTTTTGGAAGCAAGATTGCATTCTCACACAGAAGACTTACCCGAGTTGATTTGCATTTAATATATTCTCCACAGAGCAAAAAAGCAGCGAAAAGAGTAAAGATGGTTGTGATAAATATCTTAAGAAGGAAATATTAAAAGCAAACATGAGATAAAAGTTACCTAACACTTAATCATTTATGACAGAGGAATACAAGTAAAAAGCCAAACACAATATTAGTTTAATTTTTAAACTTAGCCATTTAATTAAAAAATGAATACATTTGAAATATAATTAAGGAAGGATGAATTTAAAACGACAATATTATAGGAAAAGGAAAACAAAAAATTACTTATTTTCAATTTCCTTTAATTTGACAAAGGAATAAATTACAAAAAAAAGAAAGAACTGTACATTAAAACTGGTGTTGCCCATTCTCATATTCATCCGAATGTGTAACGCATTTATATTGTAATTAATATTTTGAATAATATATATATACATTAGGGAAGTTTTTAGTGATTTTTTTTTACGCCAATTGAAATTAATACTTTTCACCATTTTCAAATATTTAAAAGTATGCCATATATTTTTATAATTCCACTTATATAGTCTTGGAATGATATATTTTATATAATTTTAGAAAAATAGGATTATTTCGTTTATTTTTTAAATCTGTAAGTAAAGCATTTAGTTAACTACTGTTAATTTCAATCTAACCATTATATGAATTACTAAGACATGATTCAAATGAAAATGTGCTCCTTAAACAAAAACTAATTTAACAAATTTAAAAAAATTGCAATATTATAATATTTGAAAGCCTTTTCAATTTAATTACTAATTTATCTGTAAGAATTGAAGATATCGTTAAAATTTAATAATATTTGGTGAATGGGCTATTCAGAGGAAAAGCTGAAAGCTTCAGAATTTAAAATGTGATAATTTGATTATTTACATTATAAAAACTACACACAGATTCTATTCATTAAAAAAAAGAAGAAGAAGAAACATACATTCTACTCATCTATAAAAGTCAAACTAAAGGCTTTAAAATTATTATTTTCTGAATTTTAGATAACATGAAAGTTATTTTTTTAAATCTTAAGTTTATAAAATATTCAGAAGAAATATGTTTATATACATTTCAATTAGCAATAAAAGTAGAAATTTAGGACTGCACTTGCAATCAACTATCATCAATATCTCTGGCTATTATTATTAACAGACACCATCAGGATTTTATAACATTGTAAAAAAAAACATATTTGCATTCTTTTTTTCTGTATACATAACTAGAAATTTATATTATATCAATAATAATTCTTATAATTTAGAAATATTTCAGATAGAAAAGAACATACTTTTTTAGTTTTAAAAGTGAATATTATTATTATTAAGAGGTGATAAATAGATTAATATTATTTTTTCTTTTTAAATTGAAAATAGAGAGAAATACAAATTTGTTTGAGAAATATAAGGTATGAAATAATATTCTAATAAATATATAATATTAATATCTAGTAATTTTAATTACATATTATGATTAAAAATGATGTAAATAATATTAGCATAAAACTAACCCAAAATGACCTCTTAAATTTTTTGTTAATGTTCTCATGTTCTGCTTTACAAAGGAAGGAGGGATTCAGTAGTTTCCAAGGGTATGGACACCTGAGCAATCGAGGGCAAAAATCTAACTTCTAGTTTACACATGTCACAAAACCTTTTTACGGGGAGGACTTAATTCATGCATTTCAGTCATTAATCCACTGACCCTAATGAGCTTGGAGTTCTTAGTGACCACGACAGATTTAACATGCACCATCTCCCATGCACACACAGAGTCTTCGGCTGGCAGCTCAAAGGATGCTAATCAGGCTATATCAGCCTTTCAAATTTGTAATAAATCATTACAAATTGAATGTGAAGGCAATATTTATTAATATCTTTCAAATACTATAATACAATAAAAAGGTTCTCCTGTCTTTTGTTTAAAAATAAAGTTTAGAAAATGGTTTAAAAATTTGCAAACAATAAAGCATTTCTTAAATAAATATTACCTTTTAAGTACAAAATCATGAAATAAAGAAAATAAATAAAAGTGTAAATAAAATAAACATTAACTAAAATATAAACATTTTAAAACCTAAAATGTTTTAGTTCAGCATTCACTTACTTAATTTTTAGTATCTGAATATAAATTCTAGTTTCAAAATATATTTAGGTGAAATATTTTTAATTCATGCAATATTTCTTTCATCCTTTTGCTACAATCATCATCATCATATATAAGATGCTCAATTTTTTTTCATGAATTCATTTAAAAACATCTAGCACTGATGTTATATTTTCTCTTCAGGTATTGTTAGCCAGTAGGTTCAAGAAATATATAATTAAAAATTACTATAAATAAATAATAAAAGTCTTCTAAAATATCAATAATATTATTCCCTCTTCAAAAAGAAAAAAAATATACCATAAGGGAAACTCAACATTGCTCAATTATAAAACAATAATAGGGGCCATCTCAACTAAAAAGAAATAAAACATTAAAAAATTTTTGAAAATCTCATTTGTTAAAAATTGTAAAATAACATACCCTATAAAAATATAAAAACTTCAATTCAAGGAAACCAATATGTTACAGCCATTTTTGACGAAAACATAATCAAAAAAGAAATGACTTGATTTTAAAATACTTAAATGTAATTATTTTATGACACCATTAGAACGTTCACTTTAAATTAAGTTTTTCAGTTCAATATATCAAAACACTCGCTGATGAAAGAATTCTAATAAAATGTAAAAAATAGCATTTTAAATTTTGTACATAAATATAAAGAATTATTAAATTTTTCGTCTAAAATGTCAACTATATTATTTATATTTTCATTTAGATTTCAAAGCAGGAATAGATTAATAATATTAATTGATTCAATTGTATATAGTCTCAAGTGAATGTCATAAATGCCACTGATTTCACAAAGTAGAAAATGATAAAATGCCAAAACTTCTACTTATTGTGTTAGAACATTTTTACAAATAATTCAATTTAAATTTAAAAAGGTTTTTTAAATAGTTTTTAGCTAATTTATTTTTAACTATTCATTTCTTCTAGTTAAAATATTTTAATTCTTGCTACGTTCAGCATTGTAGAAATTCTGATTATATTAAAAAAATTGATTCCTGAAATTTAAAAAAAAAGGAAAGTTAAGTGAGAAAAAAGAGCTCAAATTTTTTATTCACTTTCATCACACAAATACTAACAAATAATGCAATTTTTTTATAGATTTTTTTTATAACCATAACATTGAATTTATCTAAAATATAAAAGTAAAATCCTCACAGTAGATCTAAAAGAAACGATGGGAAGAATTTTTTAAAAATGTATCTTATATATATATATATATATATATATATATATATATATATATATATATAAGTTCAAATAATAATAAATTATAAAAATAACAGATGAAATATGAAAATCCTTCATTTATCTTATATATAAATTATTTCTACATATGTTTTTACCCCTACTCACTTTATAGCATCTTTCCAAAACTGAACACTTCTCACATTTGTCAGAACTACTTTAGCTGTTTGGGTAGTTGACTGTAAGGCCTGTAATGTTTTTTCACTTGTTTGCCAAAGAGTATTAATGCCATTGATATCACCTTCAGCTATATCAGACATCTAAGAGTAACAAGAATGCAACAATTATTTCCTCTAAAAATACATTAAGATACAGCAAAATGTCTAAATTCAAAGTTCTTTTTTATTTTTACTAATTTAAATGTTAAAGAAAAAAAAATTCTCATGAAGTACAATGTAGATATGACAAGTAGGAAAGAAATAATTGCCTTGTTTTCAGAGTCAAGAGCAGTGAAATTCATTGGTATATCTCCAACAAGGAATTTAACTCTATCTTGAAGAACCTAATAAAAGAAAAACATCTATTTCATTTTATAATATATACAAATTAAGAATGTTTAAAATAACAAAAAAAAAGTTATAATGCCCCTGCATTAAGTTATAATACATTTTTATAAATTACTAGCCAACTCTGGTGATCAACTATTTTACCAGAATGATTAATTCAAAATTTCAATTGAATCTTTTGAGCATAGTTAAGTCAAAAAGATTTTCTTGGCAAAGTATTTTTAAATTTCAAATGACCATAATGATATAGCTTGTAATATTTTTGAAGATGCACAGAGTCATATTCAATATATTTTGTTTGCTAATTTTCTATCATGTCACTTTAAATTTAAACCTCACTTTAAGCATGGAAAGGGCCAGTTATCTGAGGGGTGCCGCAGATGCTACACACCCAGGCCCTGCGATTGAAGCTGACCCACCATAATTGAGAACTAAAATAATATTCTGAATTGCAATAGCTGGATGAAAAGAAGAAAGAAAGAAATTAAACCTGAACAATCAATGAATTTTGAAATATATGAAGTTTACAGATATATTACAGTTTAGTGCAAGCTTGCAACATATCATAAACATAAAGTACGGTCATTTACTTCACCTACTAGGTGAAATTGCATGTATGACTTTGATAATTCATACTACAAAATTTTAATTTGGTAATATCTAATCATGTTCATGCCAAGGAAGTATCACTTTGGGTGTCAAGATTTGAAAAAGCTAAATTTTAAAAAGTCCTATGTATATCTTTTTTTTCTTGTCTATGAAGTAATTCTAGCAATGAAATTGCTTCAACTTCAGAAAATATAATTCAAGCTTTAACTGTCGAAGAAAGTTCTGCACAAACTACATGATCTTCCAATAAAAGTGTAGAAACAGTGACAACCTTTGAAGAATCATGTCTCAACAAATATGATTCAATGAGAAAATGATGACAAAAATTATAATAACAAATATGATCAAGTGCATATAAGAGATTCAGATTCATGACCAAGCATTATAAATGATAAGCTTAAAATGTTTTGTGTTAAAAACAGACCTGTACCCACAAAGAAGTTTTTGCTGAGAATGCTGAAGGTAGATCATTTTAAACTATTTTTTTAAAAAGTGATAAATGGTGAAATACAGCTTCACATCTGGTTGATTTATTCAAAAACGTCATACTAGGTATTTTATTTTTTCTGTACATTATTTAACAGAGGAAATAAGAAATCTAAACGATATTTTGTAAATATTGCAATGTTTATATTGCTTATTTTTTTGTATTTATAAAAAGATGGAAAATTCTTCAAAAGCATTTAAACATTACTCTTAAACCATGATGTGCAACTCTTTGGGAAGCCAAAATAGGTATGGTTAAAGTGTTGTATATACAAATTGAATAAACTAGTTATGCCAGAGAAGAATTCATAGATGCATATAGAAAAAATAGAGCAGTATCTAAAGCTAAAATTCTATTGGATATAATTTATTTTATGATTAATAGTATGATTTACAATATTGCCGAAAATTGGCCCTCTCAATGAACTATTTCAAGTAAAATCAATTGTTCTAAATTAACTTTTAATTTAGCCCATAATATTAACACTGGAATTCAAAATTTAAGAGCAGTAGTTAGTCCATTTTCAAATGAAGCAAAAAAGATAGTATGTAATTTGAAACTTTCGGAAAATTTTTATGAAAAACAAATTTGAAAAAAAAGGGGGGAAATATAATTTGAAATAGCAGAAGATGAAATAGAAATCCTGATTGAGGAATTTAAATGGTATATTTCAACTCTGTCACAGATACTGTTATTGCACTGATAGAAGATAAATTTAAAAGCATATCAAACTAATCTTTGATATAAACACTTTTTTGAAAAGAAAAAAAAACATGAATTAGAAAAATGTTTTTGAAACTTTGTAGAATTTTATAATAACAATGTAGTTAAAAACATAATCCAAATAATTGTTTTATTATAGGGTTTGATTTTGAATGAAAATGATGTAAGTATTGCTCAACAAATATTGCATTGCATACTAAATAATAATGATAACAATTTATTTCTAAATATATTAAAGGTATTTTTTTTTACAATGCCAGTTACTATAATAAATGCTAAACACTCTTTCAGCAAATTAGAATTAATAAAGAATGGTCTTCAATCAAGCATGTATGTCTAATATCTAAATGTGTGCTATACTAAGCATAGAAAAAAAATTACAAAAAAAAAAAAAAAAAAAACTGAAATTTTCCTGAAATAATTCATAGAAATTACAATATCACGCATTAAATAAACATGCAATAATAATATGTGTTTGTATTTATTTATTTATTTTTCAAAAAAAATTTAAAAGCCCAAATGTTTTTTTTTTTTTTTTTTTGTACTTTGGCCCTTTTTATAGGGAAGGCTGGCTCTGAGAATGGAATTAATTATTGCTATCTACTCTCTTGATTTATAGGAACTTATATTCAACAGATGTACAGCATACTTCCGTTACATAGATTTTTTACAAAACGGAATAAAATTCTGTAAATATGGAGTAGAGACCACATATTCAAATTTTATCCATATAATTCAAAATATTTTTGAGTTATCATAATCATAGACAAATATAATTCTAAGAAAGAGTTTTTTACACTCAGGGAAATTTGAAAAGGGAAAATAAATTATTATTGTTATTATTATTTTGACAATTATATTACTTTACATACCATATTATGAGGAAATGAAAAAGACAGATAATCTTCGATATCCAGATATTTCAAAAAGAATTACTTTTAAGCTATCAAACTATTTATATAAAACCAACTTTTAAAAAATTCACTTTTTCATTTAAAGATCTAAATATATAAATTTAATTGAATCAGGTTTCTTTAAATAGTTCTATGTAAAAATTAAACAGTGCAAAAATTTGAAAGTATAAAACAAAAGGAGATGTCAATTTTCTACTTCAGAGAAAGAAGAAAAACCTTTTGTAAATCTTAATTATAACTCTGGTAAAAGCACACAATTAAGAGTTTTGATGAGTGCTCCTGAATTTTATCATATCATTATAAATTTGGTTACAATTTGTTCATCAAATTAAATTTTGAAATAATTGCTAAAAAATAAAGAAAAAATTGCACAGAAATAAAACTGACATTATTTTTTTTCAGTGATAAGAAACTGTAATTCTTACTTGTAGCTGTAGTTCTGATTTACTTTTCAATATAGTTTCGATCAAATCTTCAGAGCAATAAGCAAGCGAAAAGGACATCAATGTATATCTGATTGATGAAAAAAAGTAGTTTACAAATGAAATAAATATAAAATTGAGAAATGTTTTAAAAATAAGTGAATAACATTTAAAAATTACATATAGCAAATGAAATACTTAGAATAATTTTGTAATATTATAAAAATAATAAAAATGTTCAGTAATCATTATTTCTCATGCATTTAATGATACCCAGATAAAGAAACTCAGACTAAAAACACAAGCTATGAGGTGTTTGGAGCTTAGTTGTAAAAAAAAATTTCAGTCCAATAGAAACAAAATTTAGCTTTGGTCTGAACTTGAATCTCACTTCATTCACAAATTAAACTAACAACTTGTTATCATTTAAATTACAAATCATTCATTTTTTCTTCTAACAACAATATTGTGGTTACATGCAGTTGATCTAAACAGAATTGCAGGTAATGTGATTTATAGATACATTCTATTCTAGATTACTTGATTAATTAGTTTAATGAATTTGCCTTTCAAGTGTTCCAAAAAATGTATTCATTGGTTTTATTGCAGTTCATAAATGATTTGTCAGATTACAATCCTCTAATATGGCTAAATTATCGCAATTTCCTTTATAAATCATATTCTTGGTATCACAAGGAATGGAATCTGAAGAATGTGGCTAATAATCCTTTCATTCACAAAATATAACAGAGAATTTAATAAATACATGACCCAATATGAGGAGATATTTCATCTAATAAAAAAAAGAGTGGAATTGACAGCCATACAGAAGTTTTAGAATAACAAAATTTAAAACCATTATTCAACACCTCTATGCAAGGACGGAACAATTAATAGGAATGAACTGGAACCAAATTGTGCATTTGACATTTTTACAACTCTAACTGCAACTAATCATGCAAATTTCACTATTCTGAATATAAATATTTTTTAATAACTCTTGCATTAATAATTTTAAATTAAAATTAGCAATAAACTATGTGATTGCAGTAATTTTTCAGCTAAGTGGCTGGTACAACTGCATATGCAGCATCATATTGCAAGTGTTCAGAAAGACAATTCTTTTCTCTTCACAAAAATTAAAATTCTATTTTTAAAATAATTGAATTTTTAAGCATATTTAGACCAAACTTATTTACTTTCATAATAAATTTATAAATATATCATGATACATCATTTATATAAATAAATTTTGATAATCAAGCTCCAAATAATTGACATTAATTTAGGGGCATTCTATACTTTCTCATAACAATAAAATTCTTTAAAAGAAAATTCTTCAAAACAATTTTTTCCCATCTTATGATTTAGAAAAAGCACTTACCTAGCTGGAATATTTTCAAATTCACTACATCCACCCAAAGTATAGCAAATTAGCCAACCTTCCTCATGTCCTTTGTCCATCAATGTCTGACAGGCAGCAAGACATTCATTATAATCTTTGGCCTGATCATAAACAATATTTCAATCTTAATTTTAACATCAACATAAAATATTTTCTATAATTTGAAAACTGTTATACAGGTAAATTATATTCTTCAATTTTTAATTTTAAAGTTTTGCCTTCAGATAAAACATTCTCTTCTCTACTATACATAAAAGGGCATCAGCATTATATAATCTTTCTATTTGTTCTTAAACTTCGGCTGGACAATTTAACATTATTCAAATCTAAATCAAAGCTTTACTTATAAAGTAATCACTAAATAAAAAAATTTCAAACCAAAATTAAAATTACTGATATACAAATGGAAATAAAAGGATACATATATAGAATAAACACCAAACACGAATTTTTTTAAAAAAAATTAGGAGCTTATGTTTTCTTAAATTTTAAAGTAACTAATTATCACATATCTATACATAGTATAAAATAAAGTCTTCTGAAAGCATCTGAATGTTGGAACTGCAATCTCTCAAGAAATGGTTAGCGGATATTGGTGATATTTATACCATTTTGTAGAACATTTCTTGGGGAAGGTTTTAGTACATTAAAATCATATCAAAATAAAAAACGGAGTTTTATAATTACGATTTTAATTTATCCAAACATATGCAAAGACCTCAAACTGTGCATGTGCGAATAGCAAGAGCTGTGCTATGCATATGCGATACATTTCTTTGTTTTAAACAGTGATTCAAATCTCATTATGCCCAAAGGGAGGAAATCCAACCTTGGCAGCAACACATTAAATGCCAATAAGCTTTGTTTGTTGTGCAATAAGAAAAATGAAAATGATATATTGAGTTAGCAAATGTCAGAACCATAATGTCCACACTTAGGAAGGAGAATCTTTTGATGAGCAAAATAACCGTCTTTCTTTAAATCGCACTGCAACTAAATTGCAGAGACTGAATGAATCTCCTGAGGAGCTAAATAATTGCCTATGTTTTGTCTATAGACATATCATATTTTTACCTTTGCAACAGTCCAAATATTCCGGAATGTGTGCTATAAAAAATTGTTTTGTAGCTATTTTTGATAATTTCTACATATATTTTTATGTTTGTTTGATGTTGTGTAACATGTCCATGTCAAATTGGTTGGAGGCTAGACTTAACTTTAAAGCTAATTTTTCTTCTTGGATGCTATGCCGAGGGAAACGTGAGGGTATTGCTAGTTTTCACATAATGAAGTCTCAAATTCAAATTTATTTCCTTCAATCTTTATATACATACCTACTATATATTAGATTAAATTACTTTTTCAGCTAATATGCATTGCTGAATTAAGCTTTAATATAAATTTTAATAAAAATAATTATAAAGCCTAATAATAATGATGAGGAATCCTATTCTTAATCTAACCATAAATTTATATTTTAATCTTTTTTGTCATCTTAAATTCATCTTACTCACTGAAACATAAATTAAAATAATACATAATCCTTTTCGGAAAGGCATTCCATTATTATCATGTCAAAACACGATGTGGTTTTGGGATGAGGTTTGTGACGACGGCAAAAATCCGTAGGTGAAAAATAAAAATTTTATTATCTGCATGAGCATCTCAAAAATTCAACTTTTAATAACATGTTGCCATTGCATTTACAAAAACTGATTTTTTAAAATAAGTTGATGACCATAGCACAAAACCTAGAAAAATGTCATTTTGAGCATGTGATTATATGAAATGAAATAAATAGGAAACATGATATTTTTTAAAACAATAAATGGAAGACAAAGTTTTTTGGATCGTTTGCCATACTATAGTTACTCATTCAATGATACAATTAAAATGAATAAAATTTAATTTAACTTGCATGAGCATGTAGTGCTGGGCCGTTCAAGAAATCATGTTTTGACATGATACATTAAAATATGAATAGCAGATTTCATTTTAATCTTTTATTTATTATATCCACTTCCAATATTGCGCCCACCCTATTTCAATTGTCAACACAGAATGATCCAGAAGTTAATAGATGAAAAACAAGATTCTACTTCATTAATTTATATTTTACTAATACATTTATCTACCAAATTAGGAGATAAATTTGTAATTTTAAAATCTGAGTGACTTCACACTTTATAATCCATCTAGAAACACAGTGAGGAAAAAAAACTCAACAAGAACAAAGTAAAATGCATTTGAAATAAGAACATTGTTGTTTAACCATAATTAAACAAATAATTCTCAATATTGGTATAATTTCATAATATTAACCCTAACGAACCTGAAATGCATGCTCTCCTATTAAAGTCAAAACCTTTCCTTCACGTTCATGAGTGCTGATATTTCCTGCTCTTAGAAGATTTGCCAACTTCATAATCTATTTAAAAAACAATTCACAAAATTCTAAAAAATGAAATAAAAAAACATATCATAAATAAATATATATATATATATATATATATATATATATATATATATATATATAAACATATAAAAAACATAAATAAAAAAAACATATCTGAACGTGAATAATTGATAACTGTTTATAGCAAATCGAAAAAAACATTGTAATTTTGAAGAAAAAAAATTGTAATTTACACAAATATAGAAAATTTAATCAATACTTTTGGCTATGATATAATTTTTTTAATTAGTACTACACAGGTACAAAACAATTCATCTAAAAATTACAACTTATTTAAATGAATTTTTAAATTTCCTTTTAAAAGTTCAAAATGTAATTTTTAAAATATTTTCTTCCTTAATCTCCGTTGAAATAATTATCAAAATACAAATTTATAAAAGTCTTTTGAAAGTCCATTATTAATATAAAGGATAATATAAAAGAAACTATTCACACACAAACACACCATCTGGGAAATGCAAGACGAAATTTATTATATATGAAAATAAGTTTGAAAACAATTTTAGGTATTTATCAATTAATTTTTTATTCATTCAGTTCTAATTCACAATATTTTTATTAATTATACAATAAATAAGACAAAATGCAATACTTGTAACATACTCTTTATTACATGTACTGCTTTTTGTTATTAAGTGCATCAAAATTTTCTGAAACATGTTTGGAATTTTTTTCCTCTTCATTCTCAAAACAAGAATTAAAAAGAGAAAAATTACAAATGTAATTTAAATTGCAAAATGTAAATGTAATGTTCATATTATAAAAGTATGATAATATGAACAATGATTTTGAAAAAAATATTTGAAGTTTTATTTTTTATAGATATTGCTAAAAAAATACCTTGTGAGACTTCTTGTAATTTCTTTCCTTTTTCTGTAAAGCTTCTTTAACAATACTCATTTTATTCTCACATAATCTTACTGGAAAATTCAAATAATATGTTCAAACAAAAGATTTCATAAACATTCCCTTCACAGATAAAATATTTTTCAGAAAATTTAATTTATAGGAAGACAAAAATTTATTTTTATAAATAAAACAAAAATTTATTTAACTAAAACATCAAGCAATTCTGAAATATTTTCAATGAAGACAGAATATCAATATTTTTAACTTCTATAACTATATAATTACATTACATTTTGTTGATAGATATTTATAACACAGAAAAAATAGTTTTTTATACCTTGTAAAGGTAAAATAGTGACACCAAATTCTTTTAGTAATGATACTGAAGATATTAAATCAAACTCCTCTTCTATACTGGTTGGTACATCTTCTATTAATTTCAAGCAACTCCTTTAAAAGAAAAAAATATATTTTTAATAAATAAATGTCTTTTGTAATTTATAAACAAATATAAATTTATTATATATAAAAACAATAATTAATACAGAGTATTAAAGACAACAAAAATATTCCTTCAAATGCAACCAAAAACTTAGGGAATTGCACGATACTAAAGTATAAAATGTTTATAAAACATCAATTACTGCATCTTCAGTTGCTTTTACATGTTTTATTCAAACTAAAAATTATCGTATACAAAATAAAAAAACTGTATAAATGATAATAATCTGGGGGCAAGATACTTGGCTAAAAAATTATCATGCATGTCTTGTATTAGCAAAATTTATAACATCAGAAATATGTAACATGGAATCAATACCATCAAAATTACAAATTCTAATAAAATATCAATGAATTTAAGGAAATGTTCACTTTAAACACAATATTCTTTAAAAATATATACTTCAATGTGTGATCTTGACTTGATGGGCACCAACTTATTTTAATCAACGATATGATATTATGAATAAAAAGAATCATCATTTTATGACCATGATACAAACCATCAAAATTTCAATCTCAAGAAATTTAATATTAAATATTGAAATATTGTTATCTCATTAATCAGACATGTACTATGAAAACTAACACTCCTCAGATAAAGTTAATTAACCGTATAAAAAGTAAATTCACATTTTTTTTTCTTGGATTAGAGTTATGAAACTAAAGAGAAAATTCTTGATCATTGTAATTGTAAAAATTTCATTTTTAACACCAACACTATTGAAATAAAATATGGATGAAAAACTCATTTATTAGTCACTCACATATTTAGAGATCAAATAAAGGTAAAAGATATATCAAATAAAATATACATTAAAGCCGATTTTATAGCTACACACATAGCTGCATAAAGCTTCCCATATAGGTAGAGTAGCAGCAAAATTCTATTCATTAGCAAAACATAAATTTACTTCAAGAAAGTTTACTATTAGTTTAAGAAAAATTGAAGATTATTAATGGTGCCCCTATAAATCATAACAGAAAAGTCAAAAATACTATTTCAATAAAGGTTTTTAATTTTTACTAGCATTAGCTTTTGATTTCAATGGAGATGATAAAATCACTATATATCAGCAAAAAATAAATTTACTCCCAGAATGTTAATCCATTAAAAAAGTTAAGATTAAAAGTTAAGAAAAAAGATAGTGTCCTTATAAATCATATCAGAAAAGTAAAAAAAAGTTTAAAATATTATTTCAATAATGCTTTTAATCATTACTATTGTTAGCTTTTGATTTAAATGATATTTACCAATGCAAAATTTCAAAAAGACTGTAGAATTTTTTTGATATCACTACGGAATTATAAATATTTAGTGAAAATTAAAATTTAACCTTTTATAATTTCGAAATGTAATAATAATACAAGAAAAGATAAATGGGCATACTTTGCAAGGGACATACAAGGATCAGATGCATCAGATGATGAATTAAAATATTCTTGAGATGCAGCCAGAACCAAAGCTACAGACTTTGTGTAAGGTAGCTTAAAAGATTGAGGGCCAATATCATGTTTCCTTTGTTTATTATTGCACTCCATCATGGTACCAGCAAATGTGATGTTTTCTGATTTACCAGAACACAGCAATGATTGCAATACTATCTGAAATTAATCAAAAGATTTTCATTGATGTCCTTATTAAACTTTCAAAACCCTGAAAAAATAAGTTCTAGAAGAAAATTTCATAAATTAATAATTGAACTAAATTACAACTTTCTATATCGATTCAAACAGAGGAACAAAAGAATTTATAAATGTTTGTGCTTACTTCATAACAGTCTTCATATGTAACACATTGAAACAGAGTTTTATGCATCTCTAATATATCAGTTAACAGAGTTTTCCACTCCTCTTCATCTAAAACTGGAGCTCTATTCAGATTGGACAAACACCATAAATATATAAAAATAACTTTTGTTATATAATGTGCGCTATGTTTAAAATCATAAATGCATATTCAGAATTGCATTTTATGGTAAATGTTTTTGTGAATTAGTACAGAAAAATAACCCAAGTAAATATGATAAATTTAGTCATGAAAATAATATAAATAATATTTTTAGTCAAAAAATAAATAGATAAAAATCCTTTCTCTAAATTTATCTTCTATAAATATTTTTAATAGTAATAAGTTTGCAATCTATTTCATAAAATCTTCTAGCACATTTTCCTTCATAATCGAAATCCATTACCATTAAGACTGCAATATTTTTGCAAATTAACTATGCACATATTTTTTTGTTTGTATGTCCTCATATGTCCATTTATTACAATATTTTTTTCCTAAATGTTATTTTTAATAAAACCAAACCATAAAACACAACTTTTTCATGCATAATGCTATATAGTGATTACATTACACACTGTACAATCTTCCAACGCTGAATCTTATCCAAAATTTAATAAAGACAAATTTGTTTAAAACTAATTTTTTCTAATTAAATTATCACATTCAGACATGCAGTGACATATACATGAATCCAAAAAAAAAAATGCTTTTTAAAAACAGAATTTGCAAAAATTGCCAAATTGTCACATTATTCAGTAAATGTATTACATTCTACCAATAGGCTTTATAGATGAAGAAATAAAAAATAGCAGCATTCTCCATTCTCATGTTCATTTCGCTTGGTATAAAAAGAATTATAGAAATGAGAGACAAACTGAACCGAAGACCATTTTTGCAAAAGGTATTTGTATTTTTATAGTAAATACAATATTTGAATATCAAATACAAGAAGTGATGCTGTAAGCTATGTAAAGCATCATTTTACTTTCTGTGTGACTGGTTTTTGGAGTAAAATTCTAATAATGCATAAATTACTTTTTTTCCTTTTTATTTCTTGAATTATGTTAATTGGTTATCAAAACATTTTATTTAAAAAATAGAATGAGACCTAAAAGAATTAAAATATCAAATATTATGTTATATAAAAATACAAGTAAGAGAACAATATTATTGCTATAACATATAAATTAATTTTTGATAAGAGATTTATAAATTTTTCCTCTTAAGTAACATTAATCAAATTCTTACAAAATATCTGCAAAATCAATTATTAGTTAATGAAAATTTTACAAAATAAGCATGTATAAACTACATTAATAAGCTAATCACCAACTGTATTCTGAATTATAATTATGCAAAATAAAAAAAATACAAGAGTAGAAAATAGTGATACACAATCTTTCCTAGAATCTCAAAACTTGTTTTTTAAAAAATGTACCTATGACTAGCCATTCTAGCTAACTTGATTAATATTTTTTTAACTTCTTCTGCACTTTTGGAAATGCTCTTTACCATGGCTAATGGAATAGCTAAACCATTTTTTTCCAAAAGCTCAGCAACACTAAAAAAAAGTAAAATTAAAAGAATGAATGATAATGTTAAAATTTTAATATTCGATATCAACAATATTTCAAAATATAACTGTTTCTACATGTATTTAAATAAAAAAAAAATTGGCAAAATATTTCAGATTATTTATATTAAAAAAACAAAAACAGCTTTTATAATTTTTGACACAAAACAAATAAATCATGTTGAATAAATGGGTAATTATAGCATTCTATACCTATTTAGTGACTTTAAAAATAATCTCAAATTTTACAAATATGTATCAATATTCTTACCTTATATGCTTCTTTAGATCAGCCACAGAATTTGGCAAGGTAAACAATTTCTTGGTAATTCTGTGATAAAAAGATTATCTTTTAACTTATTGAATTCACTAATGTATTATTGATCAAATCGATATGAAAATTATGCAACAAAACAAAACTTATAAATTTCAGGATTTTTATACTAAGAAATAATTAATAACTTGCCAATAAAAATTAAGGACTTTGCAGAAATTATTTTTAACAATTGATTGATTATTACAAATCATAATATATATTAGGAAAGTGTTTTTTTTTAAATATATTATCTGCAATATTATTTTATAACAGTTTTTGCAAAAAAATAATTTTATAAAAATAATAAACACTAATGAGTATAAAATAAATTCAATAATTTCTCTATATTTAGAATAAAGCAGCCTAGATAATTAAATGCTGTCGTTAT
Organism: Argiope argentata; assembly: GCA_026289955.1. Lineage (NCBI taxonomy): Eukaryota > Metazoa > Arthropoda > Arachnida > Araneae > Araneidae > Argiope > Argiope argentata. The sequence continues at coordinate 985,416 of JAOUZG010035699.1, forward strand.
TATGTTGATATTTAAGGTGGATAATAAGAGTATTAAAATAAAAAATAGCAAAAACAAAAAATCAAAATTAAAAAATTAGATTGGTTTACTATACGAAAAATTAAGTTATGGATGCATTTGATATGAAAATACACATTGACAATAACAAATATATTATTTAAGTAGCAAATAAATATGAAACAATCAATATCTTTAAGAAATACAATCAAATAACACTAGCAAAACTCTTCCAGTCACCATAGAAGATTTTGACAAAAAAGGAAAAAGTTTTTTAAAGAGAAAAAATATATAATGAGAAATGTTTTGAAATTTTGAAATATGATTAAGTAATGATGATGATAACAGAATGGAAATCTTATAATAATAAATGAATATTTCATATTATCATTATGTATATATATCAACAATAGTAATAACATATTTTTTTTAAAAAAATACCTCATAAATGTGTCTGGTAAAGATAACAACAATTCATAAATTGCTCGAGCCTTTTTTAATTCACCAGTTCTGAAATTCAAATAAGAATCTTATTAATAATACTAAGTAAAAAATTGTTAGCCAAAAAAAAATATAGGTTAAAATATTCTACTTAAAATTATTAAAAAACTGAAAATTACAATAAGGAATTCAGATGCAAAAATGGGTACTTTGGGATTATCTTGTCGACATGTCAACGCTTGCGAAAATGTGCCAATTCTTTTGCTGCTTTTTGGCGAAAATAATCGACAGATTAATCCCCAATTAACATAAAAATGTATTTTTTCAAATTTAAAATGAGAAATTAAAACTAAGATAAAGTTCATCAATAACAGCAAAAAATATATATTTTTTTTAGAAAAACTAATAGAGCATAGTCTTTTAACTATATATAAAAATAAAAACAATAAATGCACACCTTTCACAAATGTAGATACAGTCAAGCATCAGGTTTACAATTTCATAGAAATCAGATATTATGAATGATGGCTGTAAAAAAGGGGAAAAAATATTTAAGAAAAGTTTTTAATATTATAGAGAAATGGTTCCCAAACTTTTATTATTATTATTATTATTATTGATAATCTTACTAAATTTAGATTTTTGACTATGCTAAAATATAAAAAATAATAATAAATTAAATTTATATATTAAACAGTTGGATGGATGAAGCAATTGATCACTACACATTTTCTCATAAAACTGAATTAAACTGACCTCTTTTCCTCTGTACACATATTTTTACATAATGGTGTTGAATAGAAACTACTAAAATCCCAGTTTTTCACAAATAAGTAGGAGTAAATGAATTTAAATTTCTATAAAGCTTTATCTTTACATAATATCCATTGCAGGCATTCCCTGACTTTAGGCCATGATCTGATGGTGGATCAAAGTTCATTTTTAAAGGGTTATGACAGAATTTAGAATATATATATATATATATATATATATATATATATATATATATATATATATATTCTACAAAGTAAAAATACATCAAAATAAAAGTTTGAGAAATGCAAATAAGCAACATGAATTGAATTATAAGAAATGACAAAACAAAACAAGTAGATTTCTTATTGTATTGGATGATGTATAAAATATGGGGATGATGCTTAAAAAAGCCACTAAAATGAAATATTTAACTGGCTTCTTAAATATATATTTTACACACTACCTATGACCACTTAAAATTACATTTTTGTGCAGTATGTTTGATCATATTCACCAAATCAGAGACTCCTTTTGGCTATGAACAATAAATTTAGTTAATTTGCTTATGGATTAATTTTAAAATGATTAATCATCACTTATGTAAACATTAATCATGTTCAATAAAAACGCTTCCTCATAAAAGTTTCTTTTGGCTCATAAGACATATTTTGAAAAGAACATGTTCAACTTATCTCTGAAAAAAAAATCCAAAACATAAAGGTCAAAATGGATTCCTACAGATTCAGTTTCTAAAAACTTAATTGCTATCTTTAAAAAATTAGGATGACTTGTTCTAGGGTCATTCCTGTCAGGAAATTAAAGCTCCCCCAAGTGCTGACATTTACAATTTATAAACCCCTAATTATAGTATGTAGTAGTTAATTATAGTAGTTATGAAGAAAAAGCAAATTGTTTTCTGTATCATCATCACGAAATCTTAATTCATGAGTTATAAATGGAAGAAAAGAAAAATGAATAAGAAAAAAAGATTAATACTCACATCAGACTTAATGTTTTCTAAAATTTTCTGACTGTAAATTAAGTCATTCTTTGAGATTGACAAGAGGTAGCTTTTAAAGAGAGAACGTCCAGAACCAGGATCATATTTGGAACAACGATTGAGAAAAGGTACTAGCCACTGATGCACATTCTTCAAGAAATTTTCGTGTGTAGTCTAAAATATTAAATATAATAATACAGTAAAATTTTAAATATTTATTCAATCAGGAGGTATTGATAAAAATCTATTCACTCAATGCATAATAATTAAAAATACATCGAAAAATAAAAGATAGGGATATTAAGTTCCACAAATAATTTAATCATTCTTTCACCGATCTATTCTAACTCTTTTGCTTATTAAATAAAATGAATATAAAGTATTATTTTAAAACAAATAGATGTAAAACATATAAATAAATAGAAGTAAAATAATTTTATCTTACTATTGACATCATCAGCTTTACTCTGTCAAAACCATTCATTTCTTCATATTCCTTCAAACTCAGATCCACTTTAACATGGCATTCATGCACTAATATTTCGATAGTAATCATGTCATCATACAATTTTTCTAAACCCTGAAATATTTGCTTGGGTTAAGAGCGAAGAAGAAAATAATATTATTTGAAAGAAGTCATTTTGTACTTCATGAGGTAAAATAAGTAACTATCGCAAGTATAAAGTGTAAGGTGCAAAATGAAGAAAATTTATATATTTTATATCAACAATAATTATTGTGGGAAAACAGAATGCTATTCAAACTGCAATACATGTTGCCCATTCCTATTTCAGTAAACATTTATTTTAGAAAAATATTTCAGAAACTAAAAATGGGGTTTTAGGCACTGTAGATGAGAAAAAAGAATTTTGAGACTAATAGGCAAAATCCTTTCATATTTTGATAATATTATCCAATGAAATAGCCTAATGCAGAAATGCAAACTGAAAATATGTAATTTGTAAGTTGAAAATATGTCAACTTGAACCAATTTTTAAATACTTTTGGGAGATAAGGATGACACCAAAACAGGCATGCTTGATCTCCAAATTATTCATTTCCATGAACTAACATTCTAGTATATGAGTGCGTAGTAAATTGCACCACATTCATCCTTTATTTGCCAAATTATTTACCATCAATTTTTCAATTTTATTTTTTTCTTATTAGAAAAATTTTGGTGCAAAATAAAACATAAAAGATGAAAAACTTCTTTATTAATTAAAATAAACTAATAATTAAATATTTTGAGTTTCTTCCTTTAGCTGATATCTGTTACTTGATGTCAGAACTATGTTCTTCTCTAGTGCTTTTAAAATAACCAGAAAAAAATAATTCATGATGCACAGATATCAAATGAGACTTTTAAGTACAATTAGAATAAAAGGGTTAACAAATTACAAATACAGAGAGCACAGACATTTTGGAGCTAATTTAGAAAATAAAATATTGCCTTTTCTAGAGAATGGAAGTAACTTTGGAATTCGAAATTAGAATCAATAAAAAGTTTTTAAATGAAAGAATGACATCTGTAATACTAAACCGGTAACTAATTGATTTGTTACAATAACACTTCATTTAGAAATTATTTTAAAATATTTAATGGTAAATTTTATAATTTTGAATTATGGTCAGATAGCAAAGATAGCATTCCAGTTTCCTACAACAGATAAGCAATAGGAAATTTGAGCAATAAAATGAATTATCAAATCTACATAATGAAAAACTTTGGGTAGATTTAAGCTCCAATCAGTAATCCACCAATTCCAAAACAAAGACTCTACAATAAAGGCATCAAAACCTTGTACCAGCTTATTGACAGTACACATAATTAGATGTGCCATACGCTAATTCCAAAGATACATAAGATCTTAACATGAGCTAATTCACAATTCTTTTAGCATGAAATCTTATTTAAAAAACCATCCCTTGCAAATTTAGTCACACAGAAAATTGTTTTATTTAATTGCATGAAAGATATTTAGGGATTGGCCAAATAACTTTAAACCATGGTCCAAAGAAAGAATAACACCTAAGCCACAATACCTTTTTCAAACTACTATATCTTAACAGTGGGAGAATGTTCATCCCCAAAATTTTTTAGTATCATTAGACATACATACATACATTGAAATCCATGTAATCAAGGCTCAAACCTACAAGACTAGTCACAAAGATAAGACTTAGTCAAAATACCACCCTGGCCTTTTAGCAATCATAGATATACCAAAAAATTAATGCTTACTTTTTGTTATAGTTTGTGACTCTACCTTTAATGTAAATGAAAAGAATCTTGATTATATATTAAAGACAAAAGTAAACATAGAAGATATAGAAAGTAATATATTGATTTTGAAAAAAAATAATAACCCATAAATATATTTTAAAATGTATACAAGATACATAATAATACATAATGTCTAAACAAAAAATTATAAAAATAAATGACATAAAACATTAATTACAAGTTATAATTTAATGCATACAAATAATTTTTTTGTAGCTGATGTTTTATGATCTGAGGTTAAAATCCTCGCATATTTAACTATTGCATAAAAGAATGTCTATTTTAACAACTACAACAATGGCAAAAGATTCATAAATACTAGTGCCAAAATAGTTTAATGTAATTCAAACTGTTTTGCGAATCAAGGCCAAATAAATACTTCATATCTTACAGAAATTGGGAAAGGATTAATATCTTCTATACTAATTCATTTTTGAATCCAGACTGTACTTTGGCAAACAATTTTAGTTGAGAGTTTTGACCATCATTTTTACTTCTGTGATAACTACCAACATATATAAAATATCAGTGACTTTGCAATAAAAGCATTTTGATATATATATAGCAAATCTTTCCAGTGCAAGGGGTTAAATATGACATAAAAAATCATTGTTAAAATCCATCACATTGGCAGTAAAGGTAATATTAAAAGTATATAAAAAATGAATAAAATATTGGAGAATGCAATGCAAGTTCTGTATGCATGCAAATCAAACTTGTATCCAATATCCATATCTGATACTTTTAGTAATTCAGAATATCTTCTATCTATTGTGCATACAAACATATATTTTTATGCTTCTTATTTCCTTCTCAAAATTTTTGCATGCAAATTTGAATAACCAAGTACTTAAGTGCACACAAAAAAATCAAATGTTTTTTTAATCAATAAAACTACTTTAATTCCTATAGAACAGAAACATTAGAAGATAATTCTATTTTATAGGAATTCTATTATTTAAAAAATACAAATAACTTTGGAGATGAATAAATCTGCATAGCCAAGATAAGCACATAAAATACATAAAACTCTTAATTATTTCCAAATCTAATAGTAAAAAAAAAGGTAAATAGAATAAAGTATGGATTTTAGGTGATATTCTAATTTATTTTTAAGGCATCAGGATTTTTTTTAATTCCACAATTTTTAAAGCAAGAGAGAGAATACTGTTATGAAGTCTTAAAACCTTATGTAAGCAAACAAATTTATAAATAACTGGGAACAACCTATAAATTTCAATACATATTCAAATATGAAAATTAAATCTGGTTTAAAGAAAAATGATCTTTTGAAACCTCTATATTCCTTTGCATTCCCAGTTTCAGCAATTGTATGGCATTATCCACCAATCCAGATAGCATCTCTATTTCTTTAGCTCTTTCAATAAACCAGTCAGTCACAAGGGGGAAACTTAACTGAGTCTGTCTAAAAGAAAACTAAAAATTAAATAACAGCTTTTACAGTTCAATGAAGAAAAAATTATTTAGAAATATTTGGAATTTTAGACTCAATAATAAGACAAAATTTAGCAATTCTTATGAGGGAAAAAATGTACAAACCACAATAATATGATTCTTGAAAATTTCTTACTAGAAAATTCATTATTACTTTCTTTTTAAATATAATTAACATACCTGTATTTCACAAGTTCTTTATATTTTTCATAAAATTCTTGAACAAATTCTTCAGATGGAGGTGGCCTATGAAAATAAAACATTTGTAATGAAAAGAAGCAATTTATTAAAATATGACAATGGTTTAAAATGTCATAAAGGCATCTAAGCCTTTTATCATTTAGTTCAAAATATTAGTTTTATTTAAATTTTTAACAATAGGTACTTATAAAACAATAGGTGCTTATAAAATGTTCAGAAATTGTACCTCCTTTGTAATGAATACAATTTTCTAAAAAATAAGATACAAAAATCATCTGTTAAATAATTTCAAGAAAATATGCTTTAATCAAAAAACAGTTTTTATATTTTTATTTTAGTGCTAATTCAAATCTATATTTAAAAAATGGGCAGAAACATTATTAATACCCAGCATTTCTGGAATTCTTTTTTAAAGGTAGCATTTACATTTAAAATGATTTTTAAAAATTTATAGAATATTTCCTTAATCATTGTGTGATCTTTACACGTTTTTATAATAGCTTATTCCAGTGATTCCCATAGTTTCTTTCAATGACCATATTCAAATAGTTCTGTAGATATATGGCGCTCTTAAAGCATGTCACAAGAATAAATTCCACTTAATATCCAGTTAAATAACTAATATATGAATTAAAATATTTTAAAAATAATAGCATTGATGAATATTCAATCTTTTAAAAATATCTTACTTTGGATATTTTATTTCACACCAATCAGGCTCTCTAAGCTGATGTTCATCCCATGGATAAAATACTAATTCTCGTTCACTATAAAATGTAAAAAAAATCTAGTAAGACAAAAAATTTCAAATAAACTATTCTTTTTAAAATACAATTACTAATCAATAAGTTCCCAAAAAATTTAGAAAAATAATCATGTGATTATAAATTAGGCAATTATTTTAAGACAAGTAATCAATATAATCAAACAAGCAGTTTATGTAAACACTATTTAGATAAATAATTTTGAAAATAATATAAATAAGGATGCTTAAAATACTTAAATTTTCTAATAAATACTATCAAATTCATTGAAAATATCTACACATTTATTTTTAAGCATTTATTTAATGAACCTCCTAACTTTTTTTTCTCTCTTGTAAATGAAGAAGAAAACATTTTTCATAATTTCAATAAATAATAAATGTGGGAATGTTGATGTCCTACAAGGCAGATCACTTCATCTACAACAATCAAATTTGGAACATATATGCCTTGAAGAGTACAAATGTGTACTTCAGAGCATTTAAAATTTTTTTAAATTAGAATTTCAATTAATCAAAAATTAACCTGAATGTGGGAGATTTAGCATGGTAAATTCAGAACATATCATTGAGAAAACATATTATTGTTTCAAAAAAAATTAATTGACTTTTTAACGATGCACATTTAATTGTAATGTGAATTTTTGCAGTATTTTGGCTTTTTTGTTTGTTTGTTTAGTTTTCAACAGCAGTCTTGCCCTATTGCCTTGAATTTCAAGCCATTTTTTTTTTGTTTTATCAAATATTTAATCATGTGACTTTTAATGAATTTTTTTAAATTAAGAGAAGCATCATGTTTAGAAATTGTGAAATTTATGGCACAGATAAAAAAATAAAGTTACAATATCACAAAATTTATAAAGCATACGATCATGTATTTACATTTTTAGCCCTCACTAGAAAGTCTCAAAGAGTGGAATGTATGTAAGACAACACATCTTGAATGTCTAACAATTTCACAGTATCTTGGATCTGAAGTTATATCTAAGTGATTTAACTGAAATAAAAAATAGTCAATATCTTTCGCAAATCAGATGGTTGCGAAAGGCACACAGACACTGTTAAACTGATATTAACCTATCATGTCAATAGGATTGGTCTTAATAGGAAATATCTATGTAAAGAATGGATGAAAATGAAAATTGTTATAATATATCATAAGAATTTGTAAGAATCGTGAAGTTATATGTAAATTTAACAAAAATTAAAGATAACTATTATCCCTGGAGAACTAACTGGTGGTCAAAGGTGAATAGTTTATAAAAATTTCAACTAAAAATTAAATAAATTATAAAATGAATAAAATTAATTTTTTGTTGTATATGTTTTTGTGACGTCTTCAGCTGTAGCTGCTCTTTGTTTAATAAATGATGAAAAAGATAGATCAGGCCCTTTAATTCCAATCTATTAAAAAAAAACTATGTAATATTTATGAGTGAAAACTAATTTTTAAAAAGAAATATATCACAATTTTTGCTATGCATCAAGAATGTAAAATATAAATTTAGAAGTTATAAAAATATTTTGATCATGTAATTAATTAAATCCCCAAAAAATTTATACACAATGTAAAAAATTTATCAATTAAGTTGTGTACATTATTAAAATTCAAATACTTACTTATAAAGAGGTAGCAAAGATTGATATTCAATGGGTGAAGTAGTTTCTGGAAAATTATTCAGAATTGCCAATCTATGTGGTAAAGTTTCCGACCCATGGTAAGTAAAAAGAGTTGCAACAGCCTCCCAGTTGGAGTTACAGGCAAAATGTAAGGCAGCTTCTAAGCCAGATTGAGAACGAAACTGCCTGAAGAAATTGTGGTCATAATTCTGATCAGCTAAAATTGGGCCTCCTAATATAATCTAAAATATTAAAAAAAAACATAATTGATTCATTTGTTTCTTTTATATTAAGAATATAATAATTTTGAAATATTGAGTATAGAAAGAAATACTAACTATTCTAAGCACCTACTTGTATACCAAAAAAAAATTATGCTTTGCTGCTTTATATTGATTGCAATTTTTCAGTTAACACTCAAGCACAGAAAATGCAAAGTATTTTTTTTAATTTTGCACAAAAGATTCAGTCATCATAATTATAGTTATTTAATAATAATAATTATTATTATTATTATTATTATTGCTAATAAGATTACTATAAGTAATTAGAAAGAATTTTCATTTCATTTCCTTAATCAGTATTAGGAAATATCAGAAGAAAAATCACATTTCAAAATGACACTAAAGGAAAAATATTATTTACAGCACTCATACACAAATAAACAAATGTGAAATAAAAGGCAAAATAATTTTTTATTACAAATGAATGATTGAAAGCAGCTTACACATGCAGGTAATAACTTAAAAAAGATGTTATAATCTCTTTGTTTCCTTGTTTTTATCTCCATTTTCTTATCATTAGTATTACTTAGTTTATTAAAACTATTAATTAAAATAGAAAAATGTATTCTTCAGTTAACAAAAAAATTTACCCAGGTAAATAACAGCAAAATAAAATTTAATAAATGAAAAAAGTTAATCATTTTTTTTAATATGGAAAATGCCCTCACTTGGGTGGAGAGAAATCTAAGTACAAATTTTTCAATATAAACAACAACAAAAAATTTCAACTCATGAAAATTTAGAATTTTACATAATTTAATCACAAATATCTCCACCAATATCACCATAAAACTTTTTACTTTAGGGTTTTCATTATGGTATAGTTGCTGCTTTGAATTACAAGAAATTTATTCTATTAATGTCTTAAGAGTATAACTAACATTTTGAGCAGAAATTTTCAGGAAAATTATAAGTTTGTATTATTCCAACAATTTACAACTGAAAGAGAAAGTCTACCTTAAAATTATTTATATTTTGTTAAATTGGGAGAAAAAGATTCTTTCCCCTCAACACATTATCAAATAAATCATGAAAAGGCAAACTTCATGACAAATGCACACTGAAATTGTATAAGTCAGCTCATAGCTAAAAAATTTAAAAGAATGAGAACAATTTTTGTATTTCAATTCTCTGTATTAATAATTACATAAATAAGTTAATTATTATATAAATTTACTTTTTATTTAGGAACATATAACTATTAATTACGATAAGAAGTCCATAATGTACATTTAGTTTCTATTTAAATGGAGGACAGAAAAGTTATGGAAATAGGGGACTCCTTTCAACTTTTGAAATTCTTTTTGTATCATATATTGAAAAGCAATTAAAAAATGTACCATAAAAGTTAAGACTTACTTCATATGTTGTTAGTCTGTCTAAATAGTGTAGAAGTTTTAAACGGCATTGGCAAAGCTGTTTCTGTTCTAAATTTAACCTAGAATATAGTATGAATTACTATTCTCAATTCCAAAACAAAGCAATAAAATCAGAATAAAACAAGAAATTAAAAACATTTTTAAAGCATTTGTAATTGTAAGATAACAGAAAAAGAAGGAAATAAAGGAAAAAAGATTAAATATTGGTTGCACAAGTTTACAAAACACATCGGAAATCCAAACATATATATACATCAAATAAAAATTAGATAAACCATAAAAAAATCAAGGATTCATAGGGCAAATGATTGTATAATGATTATAACTTAATTGTTAAGCAAAATGTTCTTGAATTAAGGTTAAAAAAACAACTTCTGCTTATTGCCAACAATAAACACAAACAATAATATAAAAAATACTATAAAATGAGCAGAAGAAAGAACAGAAGATTATTTACAATATATATTTATAAGAATAATAATAAAGAATTATGTCCATCAGGATGTTTTTCTGTACAGAAAGTAGATTACAATTTCATTTTGTAGAGAAAGTTAATCTAACCTTAAACAGCCACTTATTTTCTCATCGTATCTTAGTTGGCAGAGCATTATGATCAAGATTGAACTTTCGAGCAAAGGCTTGTTTAGAGAAGATTATTTTCAAAGATCGTTCATATCTGCCTAGAATTATCTTTCTCTTGAAGGACTACATTCTTTTTCTTGATTGATTATTCATGTTTTATATTTCATAAAAATTTCCTAATCAAGTAGATATTCTTTTATCCTTTGGTACATTTCTTAAAAAATATTGCAGCCTTGAAATTCAAACCATTTTCATAGCTTCATCAAATATTTAATTGCATAATATTCTTTCATCATTAAAAGCCAAAATTATTAAAAAAAGTGTATAAATCTGATATTTGTGCACTTTCCAAGATGAATCAAAAGTGTAGTTCAATACTGCAAAAATTAGATGATGACTGAACTGGAAAATTATGTTTTTAAAAGAATTATGTCATATATTAGGTTGTTGGAGAAGATTATGTAAACAATAAATAGAAAATATTTTAGGCAAGTAATATATAACAGCTTTAATATCAGACAGTTTGCTGAAATCAAGGACATGATGTTATATCTAAACTATTTAAATGGAATTAAATATAATGCAAAACAACTGGTCAACAGACCTACATCAAAGTAAAATATCATACAAGTAACTTACAATTTTCAAAAAAATATTCTAAAAATATAAAAGGAAAATGGAAATAGCAAATAACCAAATTTTTAGGTTTATTAAATAATGATGACCAAAAGATAATTTAATAATAATAAACTAAAATTACACATTTATCTGATGATGTGTCTTTAATAATTTCATAAGCAACTCATTTACTTTTTAAAATTGACCTGTTTCAGCATTGCAGTTCTTTTCTTTTGTTGGAATCTTTTTTTAGTGTCATAAAGATCATCTGCATCAGAACTGGAATTGAATGACTGTGATGTTTCAAGATCCTCATCAACGCTATCATAAGGACTGGATAATATGAATCTGCAAGAATATTAGAAAACAAATAAACAGAAACTACTATCATAACAAAAAAAAGTTTCTTAAAACTAATTAATTAAAGATATTAAGTAATTTTCAAAACATACAAATTAAAATTTTGAACCAATAGAAAAGAAATTTCAGCAGACCTCAATAAAAAGAAAGTAATACAACATACATAATTTATAAAATAAATGATTTCTCATTTAGGAAATGAATTTAAATATATCTTTTAAAAGTACTGAAACGTATATAAAATAATAAAGCACAGATAATCTCTATAATTAAAATTTGTCATCATTAATATTGTTAAAAGATAAATTATATAATAAAACGGTCTTCACATTTTTTCCCCTCATGCTGAGTAAATAATAAAAAAAATCAGCATTCAATAAAAAAATATACTTTATTGAAATGTTTTTTTCTCCCCTTGTAAAAATTAAATAGCAATAAAATCTAAATATAACATAAATCTAAAAGAAAGATCATTATTTCTTTAATTTTTAAATAAACATTTCAAAATCTTTTTTAAACATCTAATATCAGAAAAACTGTTTCTAATACCAAATAATTGTTCTTTTAAATAAACCTTCTTTTAAAAAAATTACATGATATTTAGTAAAATAATATAATTAATGGTGATGAGACAATGCATAAAATAATATGTAATCATTAACCAAATGTCAATAATCAAACAAGAAATTTCATCAGTTTGCATGGCATCATTTAAATATCTTAAATCTGCATCTGCTTATGCTAAAAATTTTCAACATGCTTTGTCTTAACTTATTAGAATGATCCCTATTTATATAAAATTTCTATTACATTCCTGTTGAAAAAATGTTTCTCCGTCCATGTATTTCTTACTTTTGTGACAAAGCAAGACGATAAATCAATATAATTGCATTAAATATAAAATATATGAAAGGTAGAAAATTACATGAATGAATTTTGAGTTTTTACCTTCCCTGATCTTCCCCTTTGCCAATAGCAATCAATGCTTTCAGATCTGTTCCTTGTAATCCATAATGCAACAGTTCCTTTGCAGCTTCAAAGCTATCTGGAACACGCTCCAAACATTCATGTAGAACCCAAGATCGCTTTTTGATCTTGCTCTGAATATAAAAAAAAATTTATTACTCCATAGTGAAGATGTAAATTATAAAATTAAGTTTCCAAATTTTCTTTTATAATTAATTCATAATGATAAAGCATTTAAATGCGTAAAAAAATTTTTTTTAGCAAATTAGCACTGTAATATATATTTGAAAATATTGCAAAAAGGTATGTTTTAGATTAATTTGTTTCTTTAATCAATTTTCCTGATATTGCAGCATATTTCTAAAATAAAGAAATAGTATGAATATAAAATTTATTTTCAGTCTGTAAATTTTTAATGTAAATAATTAAATTCACAGATCTAAAACTAATTTTATTGAATTATTTAAAATAACCCCATCAACAATTACACAGATTAATAAAAGAATCTTCAGTTTTATGGACAATTAATTTTAAATAAATAGCTGCTACATATTTAAAAATGAAATAAACCATTCAATATTCCCAAAACAATAAATTAGGATGATTATTATTTAAAGGAAAATAGTCTAGATATAAAAAAGAAAAAATTAACAAAAAATGAACATAAAAAGTGCCTTAACTAAAAGAAAATAAAATGGTGTTTTAATATTAAATATTTCAAACTATGATAACTCTTAGACATCAATTAAAATTTCCAATTCTCATTTCGAAAAAAAAAATGTTTCATTTTTTCATAATAAAAAAAAATTATCAAATCAATATTATTATGTTAAATAATTGAATAATATTTATCAAAATTATTATCATGCAATTTTTAAAAATTAATCCATGTTTAATAAATTATCAAATATTAATTTAAAATGATTATCAAATAAAAAACTATAACTTAATTATCAAATAAATTATTTTGGAAATTACCAAATAGTCATGTATAGATTCCACAGTAGCTGGCATTTTTCTCCACTGTCTTTGGTATACAAGATCAGAATCCAAATTGTAAGTTTTCGCAAGAGCTAATGCTTCACCATACTCTTCATTTGAAATCTGAATTGGCATAAATATGAAAATAATTAAACTAACAAAACTTACATATGTTTAACTAAATGTCACTAATAAGAAGGTAGAAATTTAAAATAAATGACATTTGACTTTCAAAAAAATAAAATTATAGCAGATGTAGCATATATTTTTGAAGACAAAACTTATAAGTATATATTTTTGAATACAAAATGTATACTATATAATGATTTTTTTTAAATTTAGAGTTCTAAACATTTCAATTTTAATCAGTTTTATATTATAATTATAAATTATCTACTTTTATAAATTAAATTTTTTGAATAAATTAATCAATAATTTAAAATATTTTAATATTAAATCATTATTGTGTTTCATTGCCTTTTCATATATTCTTTTTAAATCAAACTATTCTTTTTTAGAACATATTACATATACACTATAACTAATCTATGCAATAAGTACACTATTCAAAACAATAAAAATTTATAAAATATATAAAAATGTACCTACTTTCCTGGTAAACAGTTCTTCAGGTGTGGTTGATTTAAGGCACAAGAGGCGATAAGTTTTTGTTATCATCCTATACAAAAATCAAAAAAATATATTATGAAGCAAAAAAAATTTGCAAATAATAAAGCAACAACATGTGGTGCAGTCTACAAAGTAGACTTCTCAATTTTAATGTTTAAAATTTGGCATAGATATAATTTGTATGATGGAACTAAATGCCTTGGAAAAAAAACTTTTCTTTCTTTCTTTTTCTTTTTTCTTTCTTTTCTTTTTTTGAAATTTTTATCAGAATATTGATTAATTACAAAGTAGGCAAAAAATTTGAATATTTTTCCATAGTCATATTTTGCCATGCATTTCATTGTGTTTCATTTCCTACATTTCCTTTTAATTTATGAAATTCAAATTATATTCATTACTACTGTAAACAATTTATTCTGCCCCCCCCACCAAATAGTTAATAACCAAAATGCAAAAATGTTATATTTTTTCACATTTTCAGCAAGTTTTGATTTGAAGCAATATTCCAATACAAAATATTTTTTATTATTCTTTTCCAATTTTTTAATATTTACAAATAAGATCAATCTTAAAAAATAAGCAATGTTGAAATTATTTAGTTTGTATATATCTAAATATTACACCGATTTTTTTTGTAGAAATATTAAATAAAAAAATTATGTTATTACACCATAAAACTGAAAGCTTTGTTTTCTTTCTGTATTGGACTCGTTTTTTAAATTTAATTTTTCTAGATTTTGTTCTCACTAGCTTTTTTAATATTATAAAATACATTCTGCATTACACATACACACAAAAATCCAATGTTGAAAATATTCTTTTATATTTTACAGCATGTTTCAGCAAGTGAGATATTGGATTAGTTCAAGTTTAGTTAATTTCCTATTAACTAAATTATGTTATTGTCTTTTAAATTCTTTATTATTATTTGAAAAATTCAAAATTAAAGTAAAATACAATAAAAAGATCATTGGCAGATACATAATGCAAAGGACAAAACAAGTATAAGACTTTTGAAAGAGTACAAATTGCATATTTAACAAAATTTTAAAATCA
The DNA here is from genome assembly GCA_026289955.1 of Argiope argentata. Taxonomy (NCBI): domain Eukaryota; kingdom Metazoa; phylum Arthropoda; class Arachnida; order Araneae; family Araneidae; genus Argiope; species Argiope argentata. The sequence goes on from JAOUZG010035699.1 coordinate 1,000,792, forward strand.
AAAATCTTTTGTATAAATTATTATAAACAAAATTAAAATATTTTATAAAATTTTTGCCTTTAATAATATTTGCAAAAGAGATGGTCTCCAAACAAAACAAGTAATAATAATATTTTTAATAGATTTTTTATTTAAAATTTCCACTGTAGCTTTATTTTTAAATAAATAACCAATTTAAAGATCCTTAACTGCTTAAACTTGACTTTTTTTTTAAAGTGATACAGTTAACAGTGGTTTTTTCAACAGCTTTTTAAAAATCCAGTAAATCACAGTATAGACTGAAAATTCTGAGATAATTTAATATAATTTAGAATATTGATGTAAATGCAAGCATAAATATACATTTTAAATTTAATTAGAAAATCAAAAAATACATTTATTCTAAAAATTTATCACAATTTTATAAATATTTTTCAACATCAATTTAAATACTATTATAGAGGTACAGCATTTATTTATTTATTTTTAAAAAACTATAAAGGGCAGCTTTATTTCTAAGAGGAAGAAAACTATAATTTCTGAGAATAAATATGTTTATCTTTTCTATGCTAACAATTAATATTAAAACAAAATTTTAGAACGATTTTATATTTTACAAATCTCGATATTTTGAATTTATGGCAATATGAAATTTGGAATTCCAACTATAAGGGATCACCATAATACTTTTTAACTAATATCCATTTTGATTAAAATTAAAGTTATATTAGCAAAAGGCTGTAAAAAAAGGCTGATTTTTTTTCTCTGAGCTGATATTTTATATTAGTATAAAAGAAATAGAAGCAATGTGAATTTATTTTGAGAGAAAAAATAGTTCAAAGTAGTCTGATAAATGACTTTGTGCTAATAAGATGTTAAAAAGATTGTTTTATATGATATGTTAATTTTAAGATGCCAATTAAGATGTGGCATGCACACTGCATGTTAAAGTTGTGATATAAAATATTGGAGAATATGCAGTTCCTGATCTATGAGAAGATAATCATCTATGAGAAGATAATCATGACTCCATCAATAAAGGATCAGGCTCTGCTTGACAAGTTTTTCACAAGAATGAAGACTGTGCAGCAATTACATTGCATAAATTCCATAATTAAAGAATTTAAAATATATCTCTGGTCTAGTTTGAAGACTGCATTCATTCTACAAATGATAATTCTGAGGAAATGTTTTCTTTTTAAAGTAAAATGTGGCAGAGAATGGGAATAACTACTTCAACACCTATAAAGGATGTAGCAACAATGTTGCAGGAAGTATCAAGCAGTGCTACAGAACGCCCAGTATAAAGTTAATTTTCCGAACTTCAGATGACCATCAGGACAGTTCGAAAAATTTTATGAAACATCCTGCAATCCTCCATTAAAGATTATGCATGGCCATAAGTTGCTTCAGTTGACCTGCCAAAACAAGAAACTTTCCCCCTGTAATTTATTGCTCAAATGGAAATGGAGCAATGCATGATCATGACAATGGAACATTTTAAGATAGAAGAAGCCCATTCCCGACCCCATGGTTTAATCAGTATTCAAAATTGAAAATTAAAAGCGAGATAAACCAATCAAAATGCAAGAATTACCTCTTCATTTTAAGTGGTTGCTGTGTAATGTACACTTATGGCAACACTTATCGTGGGTGTTTTTTGGATATCTTATAAATTACATAGTCAATGTAACATAATATAAACCTTTTTTGCCCAGTCAGCTCATTCTAGAGCTGCCAGAACCAGGATATGTCAATATTACAGCCTTTATGTAAGATGGCGCTCTTTTGCACAATGCAAAGCTCTTTTAATAGGTTTTTAATCTACATTTTGAAGATCCAATAGCATTCATACAATCATTTTTTTATTAGTCGCTATTTCCCAACAACCTGACTGCTATGACCACTTGATCAGAATTCTTGCAATTTCTGGAAGTGGGGTTACTTGAAAAATGTGTATGATTATCAAATTGTGAATTCATGTGAACAGAAAACACATATTATGCAAAACATTCACAATATTATCATTGAAACACTTTGAACTGCTGAGGAAGCACTCAAAATAATATACTCAAACAATACTCAGATCTGTAGTTTATTTTGTGCCAATAGCTAGCTAGCAGGAGAAAAAATTGGGTTTAAGTGATTTCCTTTTCTTGATGGTTTTATTAGTGTTTACTTTTTATAAGTTTTTTTTACCAAGGGACGTTTCGCTCTTGCTTTTTCTATGATTTTTTGAAAAGGGGCAATTTAAAACCAATTTATTTTCCTATATACTGCAGCAACACTCTGTGATGGTAGATTGGCTTTGAATAAAGAATGCCATAAAAACAAGTCATGTCTTTTAAATAACACCTTATGAAAGAATGTAAAACCATCCATCAACTTTCTACTTCTTGTTTTTATTTCTCAAAACAAATTTCTATTGCTTCAAGTATACTTAGACTGAAATATCAAATCACTCTGAATGGGTATTCTTTTTTAACACCCTTTTGAAAGTGTAACTTTAATTAAATTTTCTTGTTAGTCAAACATGCACCTCAGGGATTAAAATGAAATTTTTAAAAAATATGCCTACTTCATTTTCTTTCGGGGTGGCTGAAATCTGTCATTGTCAGTAACAAAATACAAGGCCCTTTGGGCTAATTCATAAGAATAAGCAAATATAGATGGATCTTCATCATCACTACTATCTTCATCCTCATCTATCTCATCCACACTTCTTCTTTTTCCTTTTATTCGTACCTCACTCTAAAAAAAATTACAAAGAAAAACTATTCGATTTGTAGTTATTCTAACAAAAACAAACATTTTTGTCAACAAAATATTGAATAAAATTTTATAGAAGTGTATCTACACAAGATTTAAAAAACTCACTAAACAAGAAATGTAGCAAATTATGGTAAAATTTAACTTCAAACACAATTCATATTAGCAAGTAAAATAGAAAAGCTAAAAAATTCCATATCATGAAAAATGTAATATTTTATGAAAGATTAAAAATAAAATGTAAATATTTTTTTAGTAATCTAACAAATTATAGCAATAAAAATGGAAACATTAATTTAAAAGAATAATAAAATAACATAATCGTAATTTTATGGAATATATACAAAACAATATGTAACAACGAAATATATAAATATATACTACAAATTTGGTGGGAGGGTTAGGAAATATCCAAATAACTAAATTCAACTTTTTCATTTAATAAATATTATTAATCAAAGACCATATCTAATTAAATTATTCTATTCAGAAAGATAAAAGCTTCACTCCTTTTTTAATTGTTTTTTACAGTTATTAAGAAGATTCATATTTTTTATGACTTTTGTACAAGTAACTTTTTACAAAGGGTAAAGAAATTAAAAGAGAGAGGCTGGAGTTGGTACACATGAGTCAAATGCAATGAAAAGAGAATTTCATATTATGGTTAAATTTCAATTTAAAAATGGATTTCTGCAATACTTAAACACTGTATGTAAAAAGAATTAAACATAAGAAAGTTTCTTTAAAAGAAGGCATGAAGCAAGTTGACATGTTTACAGTTTGTCTCAGAATATTCAATATATATCATAGAATCTTTAAAATATATCTTAATAAATTTCAGAATAATAAAATATAAAATATTAATTTTCTTACATTGGAATATTCAAGTTAAAATGACTGAGTAATTAGTTCTGTTATACTAATACCTCAAGAGCTAAAAACCCTCGATCACAGAAAGATGTGACAGAAGGAGAGGGTTCAAACCATTCTGGAGATGCTCCTAACAAGTTCTGGAGTGTTTTTGTTGAAGACACTGTTACAGCACCACACTGTCTCACTAATATGATAGCCTATATGAAAGATATTTTATTAGAATTTTAGATGGTAATTATAGAAAACATAAATGATAAAACTAAAAAGCAATCTTAAGAGTGCCTGAAAATATATTTGAAATGCATGTTTTAAAAAACAATTAAGAAACTAAATATCTTTTCATTAAAAAAATAAAATTAAAATTTTTTATAAAACAAATGTATAAAATGATATGTTTCATTTTACAAAGTTGAACATTATAATTTATATTATCCATTTATAAATAAATAATTATATTATAACACTATTTATACATTTCTTAATTATATATCATTTATATTTATGTCATTTCACCCCAATTTCAATTCAATTCACCACAATTCTTTATATAACTCATTATATGCAAATTTTCCAATATATTTTAAGTAACAAATTTTCTGTTCAAGTTATCATTTCTACATTCATATTAAAGGAAAAAATTACTTTGAAAGAAGAGTTGTAAGATAGTATTCCTTTCTTCTCTAAAAAAACTAATTTAAACAAGGATGGATAGAATTAGAAAAAAAGTTTTCTACATTCCTTTAAAAGTACAACAGACACCATAGAAAAATTTTTGAACACATTTTATTTAACACAAGCAGAAAGAACACTAATTTCATTCAAATTAATTCATAATGCTGTGCTAAATAACCACAGACAATCAGTAAATCTAATGACAAATTATTTTTGAATTATATCTGTAAATACATAATCATTTAAAAAAATGTATGATTAGTATTCAAAAAATACAATTAAGATATGGTTTTTTATTCATTTTCAGGCAAATTTTTTAAATTGGAAATTTAGTTATTGTTCTCAAAATTATGAAATAACTTACTAACATTATATTCATTTTTTAAAAAATTATTACCTTCAAGTGAATTTGCAAACATAGTGTAAAATTTGTAATAACTGAGGTTGTTAAAATTTGGTCACACATCTTTTTAATTATATGTCATAATATGTCGGTTCTTTGAAAGGTATATATAAGATACTTTATTGTCGACATATTTAGGTACATACATGAATTGAAGGAATAGTCACAAAATTCATTAATGGTTTTCATTTATCATACTCTTAAGAAATTGACCAAATTTCATACAGCACTAATTAATATTATTATATTCCATAATATGTAATAATTTTTTAAGCCATGATGAGAGCATGATGCAGAGAACTAAATAAAAATGCAGAAAGCATAACTGAGAGATTATGAAAAATTATTTGGAAATCATATGGTTTAAGAGAGAGATAAAACATTTTAATTCCATGAGTAAAAATAAAAGACTACTCACCACCTAAATTAAAATTACAGTGAAGATGAATTTTAAATGTTTATTAAATAATTTTTTATATATAATTTAATTTAAGGAAACCATTTCCTAAGAAAAAAGGAAAAAGTTATGATACATATTAACAAAATATGGCTGAATTACTTAGTAAATTTTATGCTTTAAAAATAACAGAATTTATTTAAACATTAGGTTAAAATAAATAAAATGGAAAATGTGGCAAAATGTATAATGTTGGCATCTAATATAGCTTTTTAAACATTATGTATTTCTTTTTTTCCAACAGTCAAAAAAACAACTCTTTTTTTAGCATTTTAATGAATGTATATTTTTAAATCATCAGAAAAACTAATCAAATCAATACTTACAAGGAGAATGAGAATATTATCCACATAATACCAAATTAAATTTCTTTTTTTTAGACTATTATGTAAAAAAAATCTATAAACAAGTGTTTAAATGAATAAATTATACAATTTATAGCTATCCAAAATCTAATTTCAAAAGATTCGGGGGGGGGGGGGATGATATTCAAAAATGTGTTCATTTTTGTTCAGTTATATCAAAATAAAGATTTTTGAAGTATACAACAAAATCAGCTTCAATCACCATATCCCATCTGCCATGACTACCCATTATTAGAGATTTCAATAAATCAATAAAAATTACCCAATTCCTGCCCTCCACCCCCATCCCTTCCAAACAAATAACATAAAAAAATCATCTTACCTCATCAGACCACCAATTAATATCGATTATATGAGAGTGGAAGGTTTCAGATGTAAAGTCACCCTTCTTTTTCATTCCAGGTTCACAAAGTTGAGGATTTACATCAGAAAAATTGGGCTGTTTCAGCAAAAAAAAAAAAAAAAAAAAAAAAA